>JASDQU010681625.1:17771-32917 GCA_032191745.1 Picea mariana | reverse complement strand
CATAAATTTTAATTTTTTTATTATTTGATTTTTTTAAATATATTTTTAATTTATTATTATTAATATTTTTATCTTTATATAATAGTTTTTATAAAATATAAAGTTAATATACCTTATATTTTTAATAATCTACATTTTCTATATAAATTAAAATTGAAATAAAATTTTCAATATAATTATATTATGAATTTTTTTATATTTAATATAAATTAAATTTAAACTCAAATTTTCAATATAACTACATTTGGATTTTGTATTTAATGAAATTAATATAACTAAGTAAAATTGTATTATTTTTCATCAAAAATCAATTTTAATTATTATACTTGCTAAATATTATACAAAATATTTAACATCAAGTAAGCTACTACCTAGAACATCAATTATCTATTAATTTAATGCAAAGAGCTCCTACCACATAAAGCTACTACCTAAAACATCAATTATCTATTAATTTAATGCAAGGAGCTCCTACCACATAGATTCCTTCATTACTTGGCAGGGACTAAACTGCAGCCTTTCTTTGTTGAGCTTAGTTTTTAACTTTGAGCCACTCCAAATAGAAATTTCAAAATTGTATAGGTTCTATAAAAATAAGGCTTTTATGAATATCCATGGGTCAAATATATACTTCGACCTCGTTCTATCCACTACGTATGGAGTTCTTGGTGGGTCGACCTGCTCCGATGGCATTCATTAATTAAGTCTTTTTAATAATGGAGAAACCTACTCCACTAGAATTAAAATTTAAACTTTGACCATATATTTAATATTTTTATAAATTTTACACTAGTATCTTAGTCCCCTAATATTATATTTTAATTAATTATATATTTTAATTTGTTCATATAGTAATTGAAATTATCCACATTAAAGCTAGAGAAGTGGATCATAAAACGCTAGTAAACCTAGGATGTTATATCGTAATGTTAGGACGTTTTAAGTATTAGCCTCCTACAATGAATCAATTAGGGGTTGTAAGTTGATGTTAACATTTAGGTGATAAATGTGAAGATTTTGAGTTTAATTAAAATTATACTTCTTATTCTAAAGTTTAGGTATAATGCATTAAATGCGTATTATGCATTAAGATTTTGAGTTCAATTAAAACTATACTTTCTATTATAAAGTTTAGGTATTATGTGTCAAATTTGCATTATGCATCAAGATTGATGAGAGTGATTAAAATTAAAGTCAATACTAAAAATTAATAATTTCAATATCCATTATTTTTATATTAATTTCTTAAATTGATGTTTGCAAAATTTTGATCATTCTAGATTTTTTAGCTTTAAAAGTGGTTTTTACCAATTTTTTTCCGTGTATGGTAGTCAATTTTTCTTTTTCCACTAGTGTCGTGTCTACACGAGGTCTTCACTTAGTGAACTAGTGACATAACACATGTGTTCATGGGATATTAAATAATACTCTTAATTTTACTAGATATTGATAAATATCTCCCAAAATCATTTTATTAACCCCCCTTCCAATACAATTTTCCAGTAAAAGAAACTCTATTTCTACTAGATACCCCTTTAAATACCCCTTGATATCTATAAACCCATTGAGACCCCATATCCCCCGAATACCTACAATATATTGACTTTATTTTTCACAATTTAAAAACCCCATAAACCGATTTAGACCCCATATCCCCCCAAATACCTACAATATATTGAATTTATTTTACACAATTAAAAAAACCCCTTTATGAATGAACGTGATAAGATATTGGTCAACAAGGCAAAGGCCCCATGCATGTCCATGTCTACTCATAACTCAAACATAGATGAGTTGGATATCATGTATGTCCAGAATGCCCACCATGGCGAGAAGGCGTTTTGTATCCTTAACTAAATACTTGCTCAAAAAACCCTACCTCTCCACCCCTAGGTTGAACTTTGTTAAAAAATTATGCATAGTGGTATTATGTGCTAAATGTGCTATGATCCAATAAAATATATGTCATGCTCGAAATGTTAGTATGGGTCTAGTAAACATAGTCAACAATGGGATGACACTAGATAATTGATAGGAGGGTGCCTAGTGTTTATGTTTGTATGCATGGTGCTTTATCGATCATGTGTTGACTCACCACTGAGCCCATATAATTTCCTAGGGCTAGACTAGTCAACATGGTTTCCTACTACAAATTAAGCATATCATTTGCATTTACATACAATGGAATCTCTATGTTATTATATTGAGATTTATCATAAATCATAAACCATTATATTTGCATTTACATACAATGGAATCTCTATGTTATTATATTGAAGTTTATCACAAATCATGTAACACCATGTTTCCCCCAGTTTGTAAATATAACTATGATGGCCAAGAGACTATGGAAAACTCAATATGTGTGAATGTTTGATTCGATGGACCTTTGTATAAAAGGTCAATGAATGTAAATTATGTTATTTACTAGAAAATGGATAAGTGTTGCATGACTGTTGGAAGGGGGGGTGTACTAAGAAAGACCACGAATGCTATGAAAAGAGATGGTGAAGGGGACCAGGAATGGTTGCATTAACCTTCACCAAACTAGTACTTTACTAGATTTAATTGCTCAAGACCAAAACAATCCTCTGACCCAAAAATGAATTACAGTTAGGATGGTAGGTGGGAAGACCTCCTCAAAAGTTAATGAGAGGATAGGGTAGAGCACTCATCTGTAAGGCTTCCAGACTTGACCAAAGGCTGGGAATTCGAGCCACACACAACCTTCTTGTAAGAGACAAGAAAGGAAGGTGTAATGCATAGAGGGAGAAATGAGAAGAGTGCATAGACAAGAGGCTAAGATCTCGGGTTCAATGAAGAACTAAGGATGAACGTTATGGTCGTAGGAAAATGGTTAGCAAGGTTATGATACAAGCTGATAAATGAGGTTGGTCCTCCTTATTTGGTATCATGTAAAGCGTTGCCAAGGTCCTGCTGGAGGAGGAGAATAACCTCTGTCCTTATTGTCGTTGAGACGAAAGAAAGGATTTTATCGCAGAGCATCATGGTCTAGCTCAGGGGTGGCTAGTTGTAAATCTGTTTGGAGTGACTGAGCCTATGGTTGGGTGGAAATGGGCACCCCTTTCAGCAGTCGCTTCATGTTATCTGGTTCTGATAAGTATTTTCCCTGTTTTATGAATTCAACTAGAATAATGGATGAATTCTTGTATTTATACATATGTGTATTTATAAATGACTTTTGTGTGGAATGGTTATGATATGTGTATATCTCTATCTATGTGTAAACTTACACTTCTAAATTATAGTTGGTATGCCCAGCTTATCTCCTCAGGCTTCGTGGGACATAAGATTGTAAGACAACCGATTTAGAGATATCATGTCGATATGAACTCACTCATCTGAGGAGGATACCTCTTTTAGACTCCTTTCCATGTGACCGGGATTCCAGGCCCAAGTCCTTAACCAAAAACCCCACTAAGAGTAGAGCTCATAGCCCAAGAATCATCTGAAGGTCCATGTGACCTGGGTCTAGGAACCCTACACTAATCCTGGAAGGAGTTAGCTCATGATGGTTTCAGAAATTCGAGAGCTCGAAGCCCTCAGATGTCAAACTTCATGATAGTCAATATTACCCTAACTCCTAGAGTAACAAGACCCGTAGAGGAATCAAGAACCTGACAGAGGAGATGAGTGCGAGCCATTCATCGAGATGAAAATTGATCTCATTCTTCAATATTAACCTAAAAATCCACTGGAGTAAAAGGGTCAAATACCATCCGTTCGATTAGAACGATGGTTGGGAAACATTGCAGAGCGCGAAGGGGAAATTAGGGGACGTGCTAGTTCACGGCTCGAAAATCAACCAACGGTGTTGATCTCGTCGGGATGGAGGATCAACAACCATGATTAGAAAGAGTGAGTTGAGCACTTTTCAGATTGTGAAGATTGAACTCTCTGATAAACAACGAGCACATTGAGGTCCCGCAATTGCTGTGAACCGCCGATCTGTGAACAAATTAGTATTGGTCAGATCTCGACCGTGAGATCTGAGGGATGTTGAGAGACGATCAGATTAGAGTGACGAGGCGTAGTGACATCATCCATGGTGACGTGGATTTAAACTTGACAATCCATGTGCTACCTAGATCCATGCACATCACCTACCCCATAGATCCCTTGAAACGTGACATGTGTCATCCCAGGTGAGGGCACATGTCACCCTTGACCCATCTATGTGTCATCCATGGTTTGTGCCTGCCTGGCCAACGTGGTTGGCGACGTAATCAAGACCCCATGAGTTTATATAACTTCATAGTTTGAAATATTTAGTGAGTGGTACAATATGGGAACGTCCAACCCAAAATCATTGATCGTTGAAGGATGAAATTATAATAATGATAGTCGATAGCCGAACATAACGAGAGTTCAGGAGTTTGGGCATAGTGTGGAATAAGGAATGTTTGATGAGAATCGTCGATCGCTGAAGGGCTAGGGGCACGTGGAGACATTTCACGAATTCAGGGATTTGGAAAAAGGTATGATGCGCGTAGATAGCTGAAGCCCCCTCCTTAACCATAGGATCTCAACAGAGGATGTGGATCATTGATTTCCTTCACTGTTCGATGATCTAGGAATTTGTCAACACTTTTGGGAACTTTCGAAGTGTCAAAACCTTGCTAACACAGGCTCTTAGCTCCTAGTTTTCAGCCCAAGGTCACGAGGAGGACCCCGCTAGATGGTTTAATCACCTAGTGAGAGATGTAAGCTTCGGGAAGCTGGTTAAGAGGGTTTTTTCTTAAGTAAAGGACAAAAAATGAACTAGGAAAAGTGAAAATTTGATTCCCCACCCCTAAAAAGGCTATTTAGGGGTTGGGAGTGTTACAAATTGATATCAAAGCATGGTTACAACACTTGGCCTGTTTGGGCTCATGAACGAGTCATGTAAGAACGTTATTTAAAGGAATTTTAAGGGTGATACCCTATTTTAATTCTCCCTCAAGGAGTCTGGTTAAAATTTTGTTATAGAAAAGAACGGATTTTTCTACTGTGTGTGTGTATTTAACAAATATGAAGTGCGTGTTGTCTATGAATTAATAGATCGATGGATAAAAATGATTATTTTTTCATCACTCAAGCATTATTGAACCACGGAAAACCACAAGCATAAAGGATGGTGAAACACCATGAAGTGGGGGATAGCTCCCACAATAAAGAGGAAGAGTCCGACGAGAGGAGGGCGGTGGAGATCCCTCTGGATTTGGATGAAACTATAAGGAACCTCATGGGCAAATTATAGAGTTCCAAGTCCGACAACGAGAGACTAATAAAGGAGCAAGAAAAACAAACGGAAATTAATGCAGTCTTGTTGCAGAGCTTATCTGACATATAGAGGCAGATGCAACATGGACTTGCAACTAGTCATGTGGACCGATGACATACGAAGAGAAGTCAAAGCCCATCTGAAATAAAAAAACATGGTCCTATAAGTGGCCACACAGGGAGAAGTGCCTCGAGGAAGGCCCACCCTAGAGGAAGGGGGAACTCATTGGGAGAGTCCTTTGGAAAGGAAACTAGCAACTCCAAGGGATCTTCTAGTAGCAAAACTAGCTCACATCCTCATAAGAAAGGAAATAAGAGAAAGCATGCCAAAATTCATGACCTTGAAATGTTCAAGAAAACTAAACCACCCTCTTTCGATGGGGAAATTAAGAAAGGGGAAGAGGCAGAAGCTTGGCTGCTTGGTTTAAAGAAGTACTTCAAAGTCCACGACTACTCTGAAAACTTGAAGGCCGGAATAACCATATTCAACATGAATGGAAAGGCCTCCATTTGGTGGGAAGATATTAAGAATGTGAAAGGAATCCATGAAGAGGACTTATCATGGAAACAATTTGAGAAACAATTCAAGAAGAAGTATCTGTCAGAGAAATACTTTGACGGGAGAACTAAGGAGTTCTATGAACTCAAGTTGGGACAACTCAACATAGAGGAATATGTTAATAAATTTCTTGAGTTGTTGAGGTATGAACCCTACATAAAGGATGAAAATGTAAAAGTGTAACGATTTATCAGTGGTTTACCTTAGACCTATCGGAACATAATTGAGTTTGATGAGCCAAGGACCTTAGAAGACACTATCTAGAAGGTAAGGTGTTGTTATGAAAAACCCATGAATCAGACATAACCTCGCGAGGATTGGAAGGAGAAGAGAAGCTCGGGATTCAATAAGAATGGATTCAAATCCTGAAGATTTAAGAACTATAGGAAGGACTCTAGGATAATAATTTCTACTAGAAGTGTGTATCAACAAAATTTTCCCTCCCGGAGTGTAAATAAACCTTTTGGAGCAACCCAGGAAGGGAGAATAACCAAAAGAAGGAACCCTTGAAATGTTGGGGTTGTGGAGAAGAAAATATATTGAGGGAATATCCACATAGACAAAAGAACAGTAGGAGAGTTTACAACATCCAAGAATATACCACCATCAATGGTGTGGCTAGGAGTATGCCACAGATTTATGCAATCATGGATAATAAACAAGCCAACCACCAAGCTTCAGTGGTGGAGATGGAAGGTATGATTGTCAACCATCTAGTTTCTATTTCAATTGACCCTGGTTCTAATTTGAGTTATGTGGCCCCTCAGACTATTGATAAGTGTAAACTGCAACCAATTAGGCATGTTAAGCCATGGTTAGTACAACTAGCCACTGATACCAAAAGAAAAGTAGTAGAGTCCATACCAGCTTGCAAATTCATTATGGATAGATTGCCCACCCAAGCTACCCTTAACATACTTCCCCTAAGATCTTATGACTTGTTGATTGGTATGGATTGGCTAGCTTCTTATAAAACTAAGTTGGACTGTTACCATAAAACCTTAGAATGTGTAAATGAAGAAGGGAGAAAGATAACCCTCCAAGGGTTTCATAAGCATGTCTCAGTGAGACAAATATCAACCATTCAAATGAAAAGGTATTGCAGAAAGGGATTTCCTCTATATGCAATACAGGTGTTGGAATCTGTTGAGGATGATAGACTGAACCTAGAAGACCACCCCATATTAAGAGTGTATAGAGACGTGTTCTGAAAAGAGGTATCGAGTCTACCTCCTAGAAGAGACATTGACTTCTCGATAGAACTTGCAGCAGGAGCAATGCCAATGTCTAGGACACCTTATAGGATGAGTACACCCGAACTAGTTGAGTTCAAGCTAGAGCTAAAGGAAATGATGGACAAAGGCTACATCTGACCCAGTGTGTCTCCATGGGGAGCACCAATCCTGTTTGTGAAGAAGAAAGATGGCACACTCTAACTGTGCATAGATTATAGACAACTCAATAAGACAACTATAAAGAACAAGTACCCCTTACCAAGAATCGATGACTTGTTCGACCAATTAGGGGGTGCTTCCATTTTCTCAAATATTGACTTAAGGTCTGGATACCATCAAGTCTGAATCAAGGATGAAGACATCCATAAAACAACCTTCAGGACCAGATATGGTCACTATGAATTTGTGGTGGTGTCATTTGGATTAACCAATGCCCCCACCACTTTTATGTGCTTGATGAACAATGTACTCAACAAGTTTCTATACATATTTGTATCTGTTTTCATTGATGATATTTTAATCTACTCCAAGAATAGAGAGGATCATGAAGAACATTTCAGAATCGTACTTCAAGTACTAAGAGAGCATCAACTCTAAGCTAAGTTTAGCAAGTGCAGCTTTTTCCAGAAGAAAGTACATTACTTGGGCCATGTTATTTATGAAGAAGGAGTGGCAGTAGACCCTGAGAAGATCATATCTATTATGGAATGGCCTAACCCAAAGGACATATTTGATATTGGATCCTTTATTGGAATAGAAAGTTATTATAGAAGGTTAATAAAAGGATTTTCCAAGATTGGTTGTCCAATCACTGCCCTCCAGAAAAAGGGAGTTAAATTCACTTGGACATCAACATGTTAAGAAATATTTCAGGAACTGAATACCTTCTGACCCATGCACCCATGTTGAATATTGCAGAACCTAATAATAACTTCTTCGTGTGTACAAATTCTTGTAAGGAAGGACTCGGAGGAGTCCTTATGCAATAAGGACGTGTAATTTGTTATGATTCCATAAAATTGAATTAGCATGAAATCAATTATGTGACCCATGATCTAGATTTGGCTTCCATAGTGCATGCTTTAAAAATGTGGAGGAATTACCTTCTGGGTATGAGATTTGTTCTTATGACAGACCATTGTGGGTTGAGGCACATGTTTGATCAACCAAAACTTAATGCTAGACAACCTAGGTGGATGTCTCTCCTTAGTGAGTTTGATTTCAAAATGATGCAAACGCGCCACCTAGGGCATGTCCGCTCTCACAGGACCTTCTCGTTCAACGACCCAAAGAACTAAAATGCTCTTCAAACCCCCTTATCAGAAGTTCTCAACACCCACAGAATACTCTTTATGATTCCCTGTTGTCCTATCGAGAAATCGGGCCTCGCGTGATCGCGAGTCCTGCACTCACAAGATCGGGTCTTACAAATCCCCGAACTTCGATGAATATTCTCCGAATGCTTTCCTTGCTCCTATCGGGAATTTCCCTGTCGGGAAATCGACACTGGCGCTGTCATAATCCACTGTCCTCAAGGATCCCTGACTCCTGATCCCTGATGGTACCTCTCTCCACTCCTTAGCTCCCTCTGCCTAACTCCTTTCTCATGTGACCTGCTAGTCCACGAGACCATGGTCCTTTCCTCTATCGAAGTTTTGGAATTCGCAATTTCTAATGCAACAATTCCGTTGTATGCAGAAACCCCGAAATGCCGAACCCCGATTCTTTTAAATTCTCGGATACACATCCCTTAAATCGAATGGCTCCGACCGTGTCGGGAAATCGTGGATCGTGATTTCATTGTGCAAGAGTTTCACTACTCTGGAAACCCCGATATCCCGAAATCTGACTCTCCGGGATCTCTCGCCATGTGTCCCTGCTATTTGGACGGCTCTGATCCTATCTGAAAATCGTGGATCACGATTCCTACATGCGAGAGTTGTATGCCTCTGGAAACTCCGACGCTCCAAACGTCGACTCGTCAGGATCTCCTGCCATGCGTCCTCGCCGATGGACGGTTCAAAACTCCCGTCGGGAAATTGTGGATCGCGATTCCAACATGCGAGAGTTCTATGTTCTCGGAAACCCCGATTCTCCGATGAGATGAACCCTGACTCTTCTCTGGATGTCTGACGCGTGTCCTGCCGGGATCAACAGTTGAGATCCTTTCTCGGGATTTCGAGAACTACAAGGTCTCGATTCTCTTGTTCAGTAAAACCCCGATGACTCTGATATCCCGATAACCCCTCCGGGACTCCTCCTCTGCTCGCCGGGACTTAAACCCTACGCAACTTTTCAAGATTTAGCGGCTGATGGGATTTCGTCAATCTCTTCTACGAATCTTGACCGTCGATTCCTCTTTTTCCTTCTTAAGGACTTCTTGGCACGGAGACCTCCTGTGCAGTCTTTGATAATGATATCATGAAGGTGCTATACCTCCTGATATTTCCCACTCTGATTCTTTCAGAGGGACTTGCACGCACTCCTTGCGCTAAACATTCAACAACTTCCCAAGTGTTGAATCTTTCTGACTCTGTGCACTTCCTGCAGTAGCAGTATTCGATTTCCCTTTGCTCAGATTCAGAACTGAGACTTCTTCTTCATCCTGTGCACTCCTTGCACGGATTCAACAACCTACTTCCACTTCTGGGTGAAAGAGAACAAAATTTAAACTACTGAGCCTTCATCAATGCACTCCTTGTGGATAAATTCAACTGCACACCTTGCAGGAATCTCCTGGCTCAGACTGAGAAACAATTGAACCTCACTCTCTCTCCCTTTCAGACTTCAGTTTGAAACATGAAATCACATGCACATCATATACAAAGCAAATTCATAGCAAGAAAGCAAACATTCATGAGCACAACATCAATACACAGAGAAAACAACACAAACCATGGGCTTGAATCAAAGCTTCCTTCTATTAATTTAAATGCCTGTAATTGAGTGTTCTTCATACAATATTCTCTATTTTCTCTTCTCTTCTCCTGAATGCTTCCTCTATTCTTCACTACTATCTTACAATGGTACAATGAGGGTGTCTATATCCGTTTTCCCTCTCGGACTCTAAACTATCAAATCTAGAATTAAAAATCCTATCTACCAGCATTAAATCTATTAAATGCCGACTATCTACCAAAGGACAAGAGCTTAAAGGCTCAAGGTCCAATACAATATACAAATGTGCCTTCATAAATGTTTCATTAAAGACTTGCACTACAATCCCAAAGCACTTCAAAAATTTGGGTTTGTTTATCCAGCTGATCTCTGCTTGATGTGCTGGCTCGCTTGATGAGTTGGCGATGCTCCTGCATCATACTCCTCGGCTTGAAAACTTTCATGGGCTCCTATCCATGAGCTCCTGCACGGCCTGTCCATGCTTTTGAATCTCTTCTTCAGTCTCCCAGCTAGCATCTTCCACTGGATGGTTCTTCCATTTGACCAGATACTCGAAGTATTGCTTCCGCCTGGTCTTTTTGCTCACTCTCTTGTCAAGTATATGCTCCATCTGTGGTTTCTCTGCAATCGGCATCTGTTTCTACCACTGGACCTCTGGCTGTTCATCGCTTCCAACTCCTGCTTCCTCAACCTTGTATGGATATAAGTCTGAGACATTGAATGTCGGAGATATTCCAATCTCATCCGGCAACTCAATCTTATAAGCATTTTCTCCCAATTTCTTTAGGACTCTGCATGGCCCAATTTTCTTCATTTTCATCTTATTGTATGTTCCCCTCGGGAACCTTTCCTTCCTCAGATGTGCCAGAACTAGATCACCAACTTCGAACTGAAGTTGTCTCCGATGCTGATCCGCTTTGCGCTTATATTCCTGGTTTGATTCCAACAATCGCTCCTTCACCCTGCTATGAAGTTCTTTCCTCTCCTCTGTGAATTATTCAGCGCTTTCACTCTTAGTTATTATGTGCTCTAAATCCTTCAGTTCCTAAAATCCTCTTGGCTACCTGCCGTATACAATCTCAAATGGACTTTTGCCCGTGCTCCTGTTCACTGAGTCGTTGTACGCAAACTCTGCCTGTGGCAACACATTGTCCCAACTGCTGTGGTGCTCTGTCACCAAGCTTCTTAATAAGTCTCCCAGACTTCTATTTACCACCTTTGTTTTCCCATGCGTCTGAGGATGATAGGCAAAACTAAACATCAAGTTAGTTTCCATCTTCTTCCAGAGTGTCCTCTAGAAATGTCCAATAAATTTCGTATCCCTGTCCGATACTATACTTATGGGTAACCCATGAAGTCTAACGACCTCCTTGAAAAACAAATTTACGATATGAGTCGCATCGTTGGTCTTCTGGCATGGGATAAAATGTGCCATTTTGGAAAACCTTTCAACCACTACAAAGATCGAATCATGTCCCCTTTGCGTCCTCGGTAATCCCAATATGAAATCCATGCTGATTTCATCCCACGGCCTCTCGGGTATGGGTAATGATTGATAGAAACCTGCATTCTGCTTCCTACCCTTTGAATGCTGGCAAATTTTGCACCTATCAACAAACTTATTGACTTCCAACCGCATCCCTGGCCAAAAGTAGGCTTCGCTTAGCTTTGCAAATGTCTTGTTGTGGCCAAAATGTCCTGCCAATCCACCATTGTGCTTCTCTTTTAGTAGATTCTCCCTCATGGAGCAAATTGGAATGCACAGTTGATTGCCTCTGAACAGCAATCCCTCCTGGATCATATAATCTATCCAAGGGCTTATGTATCTAAGAATTGGATTCTCAGCTGCCTCATATGCCTCTGCAAAATCCACATCACCTGCATACATGTCCCTAAGATTTTCAAAACCCAATGTTTTGACTCGGAACTCCTACAGCAACAAACACTTCCTGCTCAAAGCATCGGCCACTTTGTTAGTAGTACCTGAAATGTGTTTAATTACAAATGTAAAATTTTGAATATACTCTACCCATTTAGCATGTTTCTGATTCAATTTTTCCTGTTGAGTCACAAACTGCAATGAATGATTATCACTATACAAAACAAATTCTTTCGGGATCAAATAATGCCTCTACTTCTTCAGTGCTTGTATGATAGCATAAAATTATTTGTCATACGTGGAGTACTTTACTTTTGCCTCATCCAGCTTCTCGCTGAAATATGAAATTGGTCTATCCTCCTGGCTCAAGACCGCTCCTATGGCAAAGCCACTCGCATCACATTTTACCTGGAACACTTTCGGAAAATCCGGCAACACCAAAACCAGCTGTTCCGTGATCTTTTGTTTCAACAGGGTGAAACTCTTCTCTGCCTCTTCATTCCAATGAAAAGATTTGTCTTTTCTTGACGGTATCCATCATTGCTGCACTAATTCCACTGAAATTCCTGATGAATTTTCGATAGAAACTAGCCAGTCCATGAAAACTTCTCACCTCGAAAATATTTCTCAGTGATGGCCAATTTTTAATTACCTCCACTTTAGTTGGATCCATCTTTAATTCATTCGCCGATATGACAAACCCCAAGTAAATGAGTTCTGTCTTCATAAATGAAGATTTCCTCATGTTGATCAACAGCTTCTCCTGCTGTAGCTTTTTCATTACTGCAGCTAAATGCTTCAGATGTTCTTCTTTCATTTTGCTGAAAATTAATATGTCATCCAGATAAACAATGACAAATTTACCAATGAATTCCTTCAGCACTTCATTCATTAACCTCATGAAGGTACTCGGTGCATTTGTCAAGCCAAATGGCATGACTAGCCACTCGTACAATCCTTCGTTGGTTTTGAAGGCTATCTTCCATTCATCGCCTTCTCTCATGCGAATCTGATGGTATCCATTTTTCAAATCAACCTTTGAAAAAATTTGGCTCCACTTAAACAATCCATCAAGTCATCCATCCATGGCAATAGAAACCTGTACCTGATGGTTATCTTGTTAATGGCTCTGGAATCGATGCACATTATCCAACCTCCATCTTTCTTTGGACTCAGTACCATTGGAACGACACACAGACTTAAACTTTCCCTGATCAATCCTTTATTCAACAGTTCCTGCACCTGCCTTTTGACTTCTTCATTTTCCTGCGGCATCAACCTGTACATAGCTTTGTTTGGTAAACCGGCTCCTGGTATGAGGTCTATATGATGACTCACACTCCTCATCGACGACAACGAATGAGGTAATTCGTCTACCACAATGTCAGCGAACTCTTCCAATAGTTACTGAATTTCTTCTGGCAAATCATCCACTCTTGTGCTAGTCAAAACAATTTTTGGTTTCCTGACCACAAAGAATTGTGGATCTTCCTTCTTCTTTACTTCCGCCAGAAGTTTCTTCCCACTCATGAGAAGTACAGTATTTCTCGTTTCTGGTTTTACTTCTTTATCTTTAATTGGAAGTAGCATATGTGTTCTTCCATTCTTCTCCAAAGTATACATATTCATCTTCCCATCATGAATTACGTTCTTGTCATATTTCCATGGTCTGCCTAGCCATAAATGACATGCATCCATAGGAATAACATCACAGAGTATTTCATCATTGTATCCTCCCATCTTGATGTCAACTAAGAACTGTTTAGTGACACTTACCTGATGCCCCTTCTGTAGCCATGAAACTTTGTGTGGACTCGGGTGATCAGTTGTCTCCAACTCCAGCTTTTCTACCATCTCGATTGAAACGAGATTACATGTGCTACCGCTATCCACGATAACCTTGCATTTCCTGTCTTTGGTCTTGCATGTAGTTCTGAAAAGTCTGTTTCTTTGAGCCGTGTCCTCCACCTCCTTCTTGGGTGTTAAGAGAACTTTACACATCATCAACGACCTTCCATCTTCTACGTCTTCTGCCTCAGCATCTCGCCTCTGGGCCTCAGCGATGTGAGCTTCTCCTCCATCCTTCTTCCTATTTGGACAGTCAACTGCCTTGTGTCCATTCTTTCCACATGTGAAGCATGTGATGACTCCACCTCTGCCTCTTCCTCTACCTCTGGTACGAGGAAATGTGTCATTATCAGCGTATCCTCCGCTCTGTTTTGTCTGTTTCCTTCGTTGTTCAGCGTGCTGGCATCGCTGCGAACTTCCACCTCTTTCTGTTCTAGTCTGAGGCTTTTTTCAGTCATCCTTGGATTTCTGGAACCTATCTTGGGCAACTGACTTACCTTTTGGCTGGCTCCTACCTCGGCCTCGCTGTGTTGGCTTACGACTTAGCTTCTCTTCGGCTTTCAACGCCATTTGATACGCATCCTCCACCGTTCTAATGGTTGTCATACTCATCTCATCTTGGATATCGTATCTCAAGCCATTCATATACCTGGCAACTTTTTCATCATCGCTCTTCCGATGACCTGCTCTGATATTTAGCTTGTAAAATTCCTCAGTATACTCCTTTACTGTCATCAGCTTCTGTCTCAGGTTCTGCATTCTCCTGAACAGTGTGATTTGATAATCCCTTGGGATGAATTTTGCCTTCATGTTCGCAATCATTCCATCCCATCTTTTGATCTTTTTCTTGCCTTTGGAATGTCTATCTACTTAAAGATCGTCCCACCATAATGTTGTGTGTCCCTTCAATTTTGTGACAGCATGCCTAACCTTCTTATCTTCTTCGATATCTTCATAATCGAAGTAAGTTTCTAGAGCTCTAATCCAATCTAGAAGCTCTTCTGCATCCAAACTCCCTTCATAAGCTGGGATGTCCATCTTTGTTTTTGAACTCATCCGGGCGATAGCTTTAATCAATCGCTCATTGGTTGCATCTTCGGCTGCAACTTCTCCTTGTTGTTCAACTTCAACTTCGCCTTCGGAGTCACTCAGATCTCCATCACTGGTTGTGCGTCTCTACGCTGCTTCCATATCTTCTAATCTCGTTCGGAGATCACGTATCTACCTCTCCATTTCTGTATTCTGTGCTTGTCTCCCTCTTCCTCTCTAGTTCCCCCTATCCTCTAGATCGGGTGATTGTCTTTCTCTCCTCGGCGGCATGGTGAAATCTTCTTTTCTTCTCTGCTACAGAAAATAGAGAACCTTTCTCGCTCTGATACCACTTGATGCAAACGCGCCACCCAGGGCACGTCCACTCTCACAGGACCTTCTCTTTGAACGGCCT
>JASDQU010681625.1:1877-17751 GCA_032191745.1 Picea mariana | reverse complement strand
AGGCCGTTCAAAGAGAAGGTCCTGTGAGAGTGGACGTGCCCTGGGTGGCGCGTTTGCATCAAGTGGTATCAGAGCGAGAAAGGTTCTCTATTTTCTGTAGCAGAGAAGAAAAGAAGATTTCACCATGCCGCCGAGGAGAGAAAGACAATCACCCGATCTAGAGGATAGGGGGAACTAGAGAGGAAGAGGGAGACAAGCACAGAATACAGAAATGGAGAGGTAGATACGTGATCTCCGAACGAGATTAGAAGATATGGAAGCAGCGTAGAGACGCACAACCAGTGATGGAGATCTGAGTGACTCCGAAGGCGAAGTTGAAGTTGAACAACAAGGAGAAGTTGCAGCCGAAGATGCAACCAATGAGCGATTGATTAAAGCTATCGCCCGGATGAGTTCAAAAACAAAGATGGACATCCCAGCTTATGAAGGGAGTTTGGATGCAGAAGAGCTTCTAGATTGGATTAGAGCTCTAGAAACTTACTTCGATTATGAAGATATCGAAGAAGATAAGAAGGTTAGGCATGCTGTCACAAAATTGAAGGGACACACAACATTATGGTGGGACGATCTTTAAGTAGATAGACATTCCAAAGGCAAGAAAAAGATCAAAAGATGGGATGGAATGATTGCGAACATGAAGGCAAAATTCATCCCAAGGGATTATCAAATCACACTGTTCAGGAGAATGCAGAACCTGAGACAGAAGCTGATGACAGTAAAGGAGTATACTGAGGAATTTTACAAGCTAAATATCAGAGCAGGTCATCGGAAGAGCGATGATGAAAAAGTTGCCAGGTATATGAATGGCTTGAGATACGATATCCAAGATGAGATGAGTATGACAACCATTAGAACGGTGGAGGATGCGTATCAAATGGCGTTGAAAGCCGAAGAGAAGCTAAGTCGTAAGCCAACACAGCGAGGCCGAGGTAGGAGCCAGCCAAAAGGTAAGTCAGTTGCCCAAGATAGGTTCCAGAAATCCAAGGATGACTGAAAAAAGCCTCAGACTAGAACAGAAAGAGGTGGAAGTTCGCAGCGATGCCAGCACGCTGAACAACGAAGGAAACAGACAAAACAGAGCGGAGGATACGCTGATAATGACACATTTCCTCGTACCAGAGGTAGAGGAAGAGGCAGAGGTGGAGTCATCACATGCTTCACATGTGGAAAGAATGGACACAAGGCAGTTGACTGT
Source organism: Picea mariana (assembly GCA_032191745.1). Lineage (NCBI taxonomy): Eukaryota > Viridiplantae > Streptophyta > Pinopsida > Pinales > Pinaceae > Picea > Picea mariana. Next base: position 16,556 of record JASDQU010681625.1, on the reverse strand, counting down.
CCAAATAGGAAGAAGGATGGAGGAGAAGCTCACATCGCTGAGGCCCAGAGGCGAGATGCTGAGGCAGAAGACGTAGAAGATGGAAGGTCGTTGATGATGTGTAAAGTTCTCTTAACACCCAAGAAGGAGGTGGAGGACACGGCTCAAAGAAACAGACTTTTCAGAACTACATGCAAGACCAAAGACAGGAAATGCAAGGTTATCGTGGATAGCGGTAGCACATGTAATCTCGTTTCAATCGAGATGGTAGAAAAGCTGGAGTTGGAGACAACTGATCACCCGAGTCCACACAAAGTTTCATGGCTACAGAAGGGGCATCAGGTAAGTGTCACTAAACAGTTCTTAGTTGACATCAAGATGGGAGGATACAATGATGAAATACTCTGTGATGTTATTCCTATGGATGCATGTCATTTATGGCTAGGCAGACCATGGAAATATGACAAGAACGTAATTCATGATGGGAAGATGAATATGTATACTTTGGAGAAGAATGGAAGAACACATATGCTACTTCCAATTAAAGATAAAGAAGTAAAACCAGAAACGAGAAATACTGTACTTCTCATGAGTGGGAAGAAACTTCTGGCGGAAGTAAAGAAGAAGGAAGATCCACAATTCTTTGTGGTCAGGAAACCAAAAATTGTTTTGACTAGCACAAGAGTGGATGATTTGCCAGAAGAAATTCAGTAACTATTGGAAGAGTTCGCTGACATTGTGGTAGACGAATTACCTCATTCGTTGTCGTCGATGAGGAGTGTGAGTCATCATATAGACCTCATACCAGGAGCCGGTTTACCAAACAAAGCTATGTACAGGTTGATGCCGCAGGAAAATGAAGAAGTCAAAAGGCAGGTGCAGGAACTGTTGAATAAAGGATTGATCAGGGAAAGTTTAAGTCTGTGTGTCGTTCCAATGGTACTGAGTCCAAAGAAAGATGGAGGTTGGATAATGTGCATCGATTCCAGAGCCATTAACAAGATAACCATCAGGTACAGGTTTCTATTGCCATGGATGGATGACTTGATGGATTGTTTAAGTGGAGCCAAATTTTTTCAAAGGTTGATTTGAAAAATGGATACCATCAGATTCGCATGAGAGAAGGCGATGAATGGAAGATAGCCTTCAAAACCAACGAAGGATTGTACGAGTGGCTAGTCATGCCATTTGGCTTGACAAATGCACCGAGTACCTTCATGAGGTTAATGAATGAAGTGCTGAAGGAATTCATTGGTAAATTTGTCATTGTTTATCTGGATGACATATTAATTTTCAGCAAAATGAAAGAAGAACATCTGAAGCATTTAGCTGCAGTAATGAAAAAGCTACAGCAGGAGAAGCTGTTGATCAACATGAGGAAATCTTCATTTATGAAGACAGAACTCATTTACTTGGGGTTTGTCATATCGGCGAATGAATTAAAGATGGATCCAACTAAAGTGGAGGTAATTAAAAATTGGCCATCACTGAGAAATATTTTCGAGGTGAGAAGTTTTCATGGACTGGCTAGTTTCTATCGAAAATTCATCAGGAATTTCAGTGGAATTAGTGCAGCAATGATGGATACCGTCAAGAAAAGACAAATCTTTTCATTGGAATGAAGAGGCAGAGAAGAGTTTCACCCTGTTGAAACAAAAGATCACGGAACAGCTGGTTTTGGTGTTGCCGGATTTTCCGAAAGTGTTCCAGGTAAAATGTGATGCGAGTGGCTTTGCCATAGGAGCGGTCTTGAGCCAGGAGGATAGACCAATTTCATATTTCAGCGAGAAGCTGGATGAGGCAAAAGTAAAGTACTCCACGTATGACAAATAATTTTATGCTATCATACAAGCACTGAAGAAGTAGAGGCATTATTTGATCCCGAAAGAATTTGTTTTGTATAGTGATAATCATTCATTGCAGTTTGTGACTCAACAGGAAAAATTGAATCAGAAACATGCTAAATGGGTAGAGTATATTCAAAATTTTACATTTGTAATTAAACACATTTCAGGTACTACTAACAAAGTGGCCGATGCTTTGAGCAGGAAGTGTTTGTTGCTGTAGGAGTTCCGAGTCAAAACATTGGGTTTTGAAAATCTTAGGGACATGTATGCAGGTGATGTGGATTTTGCAGAGGCATATGAGGCAGCTGAGAATCCAATTCTTAGATACATAAGCCCTTGGATAGATTATATGATCCAGGAGGGATTGCTGTTCAGAGGCAATCAACTGTGCATTCCAATTTGCTCCATGAGGGAGAATCTACTAAAAGAGAAGCACAATGGTGGATTGGCAGGACATTTTGGCCACAACAAGACATTTGCAAAGCTAAGCGAAGCCTACTTTTGGCCAGGGATGCGGTTGGAAGTCAATAAGTTTGTTGATAGGTGCAAAATTTGCCAGCATTCAAAGGGTAGGAAGCAGAATGCAGGTTTCTATCAATCATTACCCATACCCGAGAGGCCGTGGGATGAAATCAGCATGGATTTCATATTGGGATTACCGAGGACGCAAAGGGGACATGATTCGATCTTTGTAGTGGTTGAAAGGTTTTCCAAAATGGCACATTTTATCCCATGCCAGAAGACCAACGATGCGACTCATATCGTAAATTTGTTTTTCAAGGAGGTCGTTAGACTTCATGGGTTACCCATAAGTATAGTATCGGACAGGGATACGAAATTTATTGGACATTTCTAGAGGACACTCTGGAAGAAGATGGAAACTAACTTGATGTTTAGTTTTGCCTATCATCCTCAGACGCATGGGAAAACAAAGGTGGTAAATAGAAGTCTGGGAGACTTATTAAGAAGCTTGGTGACAGAGCACCACAGCAGTTGGGACAATGTGTTGCCACAGGCAGAGTTTGCGTACAACGACTCAGTGAACAGGAGCACGGGCAAAAGTCCATTTGAGATTGTATACGGCAGGTAGCCAAGAGGATTTTAGGAACTGAAGGATTTAGAGCACATAATAACTAAGAGTGAAAGCGCTGAATAATTCACAGAGGAGAGGAAAGAACTTCATAGCAGGGTGAAGGAGCGATTGTTGGAATCAAACCAGGAATATAAGCGCAAAGCGGATCAGCATCGGAGACAACTTCAGTTCGAAGTTGGTGATCTAGTTCTGGCACATCTGAGGAAGGAAAGGTTCCCGAGGGGAACATACAATAAGATGAAAATGAAGAAAATTGGGCCATGCAGAGTCCTAAAGAAATTGGGAGAAAATGCTTATAAGATTGAGTTGCCGGATGAGATTGGAATATCTCCGACATTCAATGTCTCAGACTTATATCCATACAAGGTTGAGGAAGCAGGAGTTGGAAGCGATGAACAGCCAGAGGTCCAGTGGTAGAAACAGATGCCGATTGCAGAGAAACCACAGATGGAGCATATACTTGACAAGAGAGTGAGCAAAAAGACCAGGCGGAAGCAATACTTCGAGTATCTGGTCAAATGGAAGAACCATCCAGTGGAAGATGCTAGCTGGGAGACTGAAGAAGAGATTCAAAAGCATGGACAGGCCGTGCAGGAGCTCATGGATAGGAGCCCATGAAAGTTTTCAAGCCGAGGAGTATGATGCAGGAGCATCGCCAACTCATCAAGCGAGCCAGCACATCAAGCAGAGATCAGCTGGATAAACAAACCCAAATTTTTGAAGTGCTTTGGGATTGTAGTGCAAGTCTTTAATGAAACATTTATGAAGGCACATTTGTATATTGTATTGGACCTTGAGCCTTTAAGCTCTTGTCCTTTGGTAGATAGTCGGCATTTAATAGATTTAATGCTGGTAGATAGGATTTTTAATTCTAGATTTGATAGTTTAGAGTCCGAGAGGGAAAACGGATATAGACACCCTCATTGTACCATTGTAAGATAGTAGTGAAGAATAGAGGAAGCATTCAGGAGAAGAGAAGAGAAAATAGAGAATATTGTATGAAGAACACTCAATTACAGGCATTTAAATTAATAGAAGGAAGCTTTGATTCAAGCCCATGGTTTGTGTTGTTTTCTCTGTGTATTGATGTTGTGCTCATGAATGTTTGCTTTCTTGCTATGAATTTGCTTTGTATATGATGTGCATGTGATTTCATGTTTCAAACTGAAGTCTGAAAGGGAGAGAGAGTGAGGTTCAATTGTTTCTCAGTCTGAGCCAGGAGATTCCTGCAAGGTGTGCAGTTGAATTTATCCACAAGGAGTGCATTGATGAAGGCTCAGTAGTTTAAATTTTGTTCTCTTTCACCCAGAAGTGGAAGTAGGTTGTTGAATCCGTGCAAGGAGTGCACAGGATGAAGAAGAAGTCTCAGTTCTGAATCTGAGCAAAGGGAAATCGAATACTGCTACTGCAGGAAGTGCACAGAGTCAGAAAGATTCAACACTTGGGAAGTTGTTGAATGTTTAGCGCAAGGAGTGCGTGCAAGTCCCTCTGAAAGAATCAGAGTGGGAAATATCAGGAGGTATAGCACCTTCATGATATCATTATCAAAGACTGCACAGGAGGTCTCCGTGCCAAGAAGTCCTTAAGAAGGAAAAAGAGGAATCGACGGTCAAGATTCGTAGAAGAGATTGACGAAATCCCATCAGCCGCTAAATCTTGAAAAGTTGCGTAGGGTTTAAGTCCCGGCGAGCAGAGGAGGAGTCCCGGAGGGGTTATCGGGATATCAGAGTCATCGGGGTTTTACTGAACAAGAGAATCGAGACCTTGTAGTTCTCGAAATCCCGAGAAAGGATCTCAACTGTTGATCCCGGCAGGACACGCGTCAGACATCCAGAGAAGAGTCAGGGTTCATCTCATCGGAGAATCGGGGTTTCCGAGAACATAGAACTCTCGCATGTTGGAATCGCGATCCACAATTTCCCGACGGGAGTTTTGAACCGTCCATCGGCGAGGACGCATGGCAGGAGATCCTGACGAGTCGACGTTTGGAGCGTCGGAGTTTCCAGAGGCATACAACTCTCGCATGTAGGAATCGTGATCCACGATTTTCAGATAGGATCAGAGCCGTCCAAATAGCAGGGACACATGGCGAGAGATCCCGGAGAGTCAGATTTCGGGATATCGGGGTTTCCAGAGTAGTGAAACTCTTGCACAATGAAATCACGATCCACGATTTCCCGACACGGTCGGAGCCATTCGATTTAAGGGATGTGTATCCGAGAATTTAAAAGAATCGGGGTTCGGCATTTCGGGGTTTCTGCATACAACGGAATTGTTGCATTAGAAATTGCGAATTCCAAAACTTCGATAGAGGAAAGGACCATGGTCTCGTGGACTAGCAGGTCACATGAGAAAGGAGTTAGGCAGAGGGAGCTAAGGAGTGGAGAGAGGTACCATCAGGGATCAGGAGTCAGGGATCCTTGAGGACAGTGGATTATGACAGCGCCAGTGTCGATTTCCCGACAGGGAAATTCCCGATAGGAGCAAGGAAAGCATTCGGAGAATATTCATCGAAGTTCGGGGATTTGTAAGACCCGATCTTGTGAGTGCAGGACTCGCGATCACGCGAGGCCCGATTTCTCGATAGGACAACAGGGAATCATAAAGAGTATTCTGTGGGTGTTGAGAACTTCTGATAAGGGGGTTTGAAGAGCATTTTAGTTCTTTGGGTCGTTGAACGAGAAGGTCCTGTGAGAGCGGACATGCCCTAGGTGGCGCGTTTGCATCATTTTGAAATCAAACTCACTAAGGAGAGACATCCACCTAGGTTGTCTAGCATTAAGTTTTGGTTGATCAAACATGTGCCTCAACCCACAATGGTCTGTCATAAGAACAAATCTCATACCCAGAAGGTAATTCCTCCACATTTTTAAAGCATGCACTATGGAAGCCAAATCTAGATCATGGGTCACATAATTGATTTCATGCTAATTCAATTTTATGGAATCATAACAAATTACACGTCCTTATTGCATAAGGACTCCTCCGAGTCCTTCCTTACAAGAATTTGTACACACGAAGAAGTTATTATTAGGTTCTGCAATATTCAACATGGGTGCATGGGTCAGAAGGTATTCAGTTCCTGAAATATTTCTTAACATGTTGATGTCCAAGTGAATTTAACTCCCTTTTTCTGGAGGGCAGTGATTGGACAACCAATCTTGGAAAATCCTTTTATTAACCTTCTATAATAACTTTCTATTCCAATAAAGGATCCAATATCAAATATGTCCTTTGGGTTAGGCCATTCCATAATAGATATGATCTTCTCAGGGTCTACTGCCACTCCTTCTTCATAAATAACATGGCCCAAGTAATGTACTTTCTTCTGGAAAAAGCTGCACTTGCTAAACTTAGCTTAGAGTTGATGCTCTCTTAGTACTTGAAGTACGATTCTGAAATGTTCTTCATGATCCTCTCTATTCTTGGAGTAGATTAAAATATCATCAATGAAAACAGATACAAATATGTATAGAAACTTGTTGAGTACATTGTTCATCAAGCACATAAAAGTGGTGGGGGCATTGGTTAATCCAAATGACACCACCACAAATTCATAGTGACCATATCTGGTCCTGAAGGTTGTTTTATGGATGTCTTCATCCTTGATTCAGACTTGATGGTATCCAGACCTTAAGTCAATATTTGAGAAAATGGAAGCACCCCCTAATTGGTCGAACAAGTCATCGATTCTTGGTAAGGGGTACTTGTTCTTTATAGTTGTCTTATTGAGTTGTCTATAATCTATGCACAGTTAGAGTGTGCCATCTTTCTTCTTCACAAACAGGATTGGTGCTCCCCATGGAGACACACTGGGTCAGATGTAGCCTTTGTCCATCATTTCCTTTAGCTCTAGCTTGAACTCAACTAGTTCGGGTGTACTCATCCTATAAGGTGTCCTAGACATTGGCATTGCTCCTGCTGCAAGTTCTATCGAGAAGTCAATGTCTCTTCTAGGAGGTAGACTCGATACCTCTTTTCAGAACACGTCTCTATACACTCTTAATATGGGGTGGTCTTCTAGGTTCAGTCTATCATCCTCAACAGATTCCAACACCTGTATTGCATATAGAGGAAATCCCTTTCTGCAATACCTTTTCATTTGAATGGTTGATATTTGTCTCACTGAGACATGCTTATGAAACCCTTGGAGGGTTATCTTTCTCCCTTCTTCATTTACACATTCTAAGGTTTTATGGTAACAGTCCAACTTAGTTTTATAAGAAGCTAGCCAATCCATACCAATCAACAAGTCATAAGATCTTAGGGGAAGTATGTTAAGGGTAGCTTGGGTGGGCAATCTATCCATAATGAATTTGCAAGCTGGTATGGACTCTACTACTTTTCTTTTGGTATCAGTGGCTAGTTGTACTAACCATGGCTTAACATGCCTAATTGGTTGCAGTTTACACTTATCAATAGTCTGAGGGGCCACATAACTCAAATTAGAACCAGGGTCAATTGAAATAGAAACTAGATGGTTGACAATCATACCTTCCATCTCCACCACTGAAGCTTGGTGGTTGGCTTGTTTATTATCCATGATTGCATAAATCTGTGGCATACTCCTAGCCACACCATTGATGGTGGTATATTCTTGGATGTTGTAAACTCTCCTACTGTTCTTTTGTCTATGTGGATATTCCCTCAATATATTTTCTTCTCCACAACCCCAACATTTCAAGGGTTCCTTCTTTTGGTTATTCTCCCTTCCTGGGTTGCTCCAAAAGGTTTATTTACACTCCGGGAGGGAAAATTTTGTTGATACACACTTCTAGTAGAAATTATTATCCTAGAGTCCTTCCTATAGTTCTTAAATCTTCAGGATTTGAATCCATTCTTATTGAATCCCGAGCTTCTCTTCTCCTTCCAATCCTCGCGAGGTTATGTCTGATTCATGGGTTTTTCATAACAACACCTTACCTTCTAGATAGTGTCTTCTAAGGTCCTTGGCTCATCAAACTCAATTATGTTCCGATAGGTCTAAGGTAAACCACTGATAAATCGTTACACTTTTACATTTTCATCCTTTATGTAGGGTTCATACCTCAACAACTCAAGAAATTTATTAACATATTCCTCTATGTTGAGTTGTCCCAACTTGAGTTCATAGAACTCCTTAGTTCTCCCGTCAAAGTATTTCTCTGACAGATACTTCTTCTTGAATTGTTTCTCAAATTGTTTCCATGATAAGTCCTCTTCATGGATTCCTTTCACATTCTTAATATCTTCCCACCAAATGGAGGCCTTTCCATTCATGTTGAATATGGTTATTCCGGCCTTCAAGTTTTCAGAGTAGTCGTGGACTTTGAAGTACTTCTTTAAACCAAGCAGCCAAGCTTCTGCCTCTTCCCCTTTCTTAATTTCCCCATCGAAAGAGGGTGGTTTAGTTTTCTTGAACATTTCAAGGTCATGAATTTTGGCATGCTTTCTCTTATTTCCTTTCTTATGAGGATGTGAGCTAGTTTTGCTACTAGAAGATCCCTTGGAGTTGCTAGTTTCCTTTCCAAAGGACTCTCCCAATGAGTTCCCCCTTCCTCTAGGGTGGGCCTTCCTCGAGGCACTTCTCCCTGTGTGGCCACTTATAGGACCATGTTTTTTTATTTCAGATGGGCTTTGACTTCTCTTCGTATGTCATCGGTCCACATGACTAGTTGCAAGTCCATGTTGCATCTGCCTCTATATGTCAGATAAGCTCTGCAACAAGACTGCATTAATTTCCGTTTGTTTTTCTTGCTCCTTTATTAGTCTCTCGTTGTCGGACTTGGAACTCTATAATTTGCCCATGAGGTTCCTTATAGTTTCATCCAAATCCAGAGGGATCTCCACCGCCCTCCTCTCGTCGGACTCTTCCTCTTTATTGTGGGAGCTATCCCCCACTTCATGGTGTTTCACCATCCTTTATGCTTGTGGTTTTCCGTGGTTCAATAATGCTTGAGTGATGAAAAAATAATCATTTTTATCCATCGATCTATTAATTCATAGACAACACGCACTTCATATTTGTTAAATACACACACACAGTAGAAAAATCCGTTCTTTTCTATAACAAAATTTTAACCAGACTCCTTGAGGGAGAATTAAAATAGGGTATCACCCTTAAAATTCCTTTAAATAACGTTCTTACATGACTCGTTCATGAGCCCAAACAGGCCAAGTGTTGTAACCATGCTTTGATATCAATTTGTAACACTCCCAACCCCTAAATAGCCTTTTTAGGGGTGGGGAATCAAATTTTCACTTTTCCTAGTTCATTTTTTGTCCTTTACTTAAGAAAAAACCCTCTTAACCAGCTTCCCGAAGCTTACATCTCTCACTAGGTGATTAAACCATCTAGCGGGGTCCTCCTCGTGACCTTGGGCTGAAAACTAGGAGCTAAGAGCCTGTGTTAGCAAGGTTTTGACACTTCGAAAGTTCCCAAAAGTGTTGACAAATTCCTAGATCATCGAACAGTGAAGGAAATCAATGATCCACATCCTCTGTTGAGATCCTATGGTTAAGGAGGGGGCTTCAGCTATCTACGCGCATCATACCTTTTTCCAAATCCCTGAATTCGTGAAATGTCTCCACGTGCCCCTAGCCCTTCAGCGATCGACGATTCTCATCAAACATTCCTTATTCCACACTATGCCCAAACTCCTGAACTCTCGTTATGTTCGGCTATCGACTATCATTATTATAATTTCATCCTTCAACGATCAATGATTTTGGGTTGGACGTTCCCATATTGTACCACTCACTAAATATTTCAAACTATGAAGTTATATAAACTCATGGGGTCTTGATTACGTCGCCAACCACGTTGGCCAGGCAGGCACAAACCATGGATGACACATAGATGGGTCAAGGGTGACATGTGCCCTCACCTGGGATGACACATGTCACGTTTCAAGGGATCTATGGGGTAGGTGATGTGCATGGATCTAGGTAGCACATGGATTGTCAAGTTTAAATCCACGTCACCATGGATGATGTCACTACGCCTCGTCACTCTAATCTGATCGTCTCTCAACATCCCTCAGATCTCACGGTCGAGATCTGACCAATACTAATTTGTTCACAGATCGGCGGTTCACAGCAATTGCGGGACCTCAATGTGCTCGTTGTTTATCAGAGAGTTCAATCTTCACAATCTGAAAAGTGCTCAACTCACTCTTTCTAATCATGGTTGTTGATCCTCCATCCCGACGAGATCAACACCGTTGGTTGATTTTCGAGCCGTGAACTAGCACGTCCCCTAATTTCCCCTTCGCGCTCTGCAATGTTTCCCAACCATCGTTCTAATCGAACGGATGGTATTTGACCCTTTTACTCCAGTGGATTTTTAGGTTAATATTGAAGAATGAGATCAATTTTCATCTCGATGAATGGCTCGCACTCATCTCCTCTGTCAGGTTCTTGATTCCTCTACGGGTCTTGTTACTCTAGGAGTTAGGGTAATATTGACTATCATGAAGTTTGACATCTGAGGGCTTCGAGCTCTCGAATTTCTGAAACCATCATGAGCTAACTCCTTCCAGGATTAGTGTAGGGTTCCTAGACCCAGGTCACATGGACCTTCAGATGATTCTTGGGCTATGAGCTCTACTCTTAGTGGGGTTTTTGGTTAAGGACTTGGGCCTGGAATCCCGGTCACATGGAAAGGAGTCTAAAAGAGGTATCCTCCTCAGATGAGTGAGTTCATATCGACATGATATCTCTAAATCGGTTGTCTTACAATCTTATGTCCCACGAAGCCTGAGGAGATAAGCTGGGCATACCAACTATAATTTAGAAGTGTAAGTTTACACATAGATAGAGATATACACATATCATAACCATTCCACACAAAAGTCATTTATAAATACACATATGTATAAATACAAGAATTCATCCATTATTCTAGTTGAATTCATAAAACAGGGAAAATACTTATCAGAACCAGATAACATGAAGCGACTGCTGAAAGGGGTGCCCATTTCCACCCAACCATAGGCTCAGTCACTCCAAACAGATTTACAACTAGCCACCCCTGAGCTAGACCATGATGCTCTGCGATAAAATCCTTTCTTTCGTCTCAACGACAATAAGGACAGAGGTTATTCTCCTCCTCCAGCAGGACCTTGGCAACGCTTTACATGATACCAAATAAGGAGGACCAACCTCATTTATCAGCTTGTATCATAACCTTGCTAACCATTTTCCTACGACCATAACGTTCATCCTTAGTTCTTCATTGAACCCGAGATCTTAGCCTCTTGTCTATGCACTCTTCTCATTTCTCCCTCTATGCATTACACCTTCCTTTCTTGTCTCTTACAAGAAGGTTGTGTGTGGCTCGAATTCCCAGCCTTTGGTCAAGTCTGGAAGCCTTACAGATGAGTGCTCTACCCTATCCTCTCATTAACTTTTGAGGAGGTCTTCCCACCTACCATCCTAACTGTAATTCATTTTTGGGTCAGAGGATTGTTTTGGTCTTGAGCAATTAAATCTAGTAAAGTACTAGTTTGGTGAAGGTTAATGCAACCATTCCTGGTCCCCTTCACCATCTCTTTTCATAGCATTCGTGGTCTTTCTTAGTACACCCCCCCTTCCAACAGTCATGCAACACTTATCCATTTTCTAGTAAATAACATAATTTACATTCATTGACCTTTTATACAAAGGTCCATCGAATCAAACATTCACACATATTGAGTTTTCCATAGTCTCTTGGCCATCATAGTTATATTTACAAACTGGGGGAAACATGGTGTTACATGATTTGTGATAAACTTCAATATAATAACATAGAGATTCCATTGTATGTAAATGCAAATATAATGGTTTATGATTTATGATAAATCTCAATATAATAACATAGAGATTCCATTGTATGTAAATGCAAATGATATGCTTAATTTGTAGTAGGAAACCATGTTGACTAGTCTAGCCCTAGGAAATTATATGGGCTCAGTGGTGAGTCAACACATGATCGATAAAGCACCATGCATACAAACATAAACACTAGGCACCCTCCTATCAATTATCTAGTGTCATCCCATTGTTGACTATGTTTACTAGACCCATACTAACATTTCGAGCATGACATATATTTTATTGGATCATAGCACATTTAGCACATAATACCACTATGCATAATTTTTTAACAAAGTTCAACCTAGGGGTGGAGAGGTAGGGTTTTTTGAGCAAGTATTTAGTTAAGGATACAAAACGCCTTCTCGCCATGGTGGGCATTCTGGACATACATGATATCCAACTCATCTATGTTTGAGTTATGAGTAGACATGGACATGCATGGGGCCTTTGCCTTGTTGACCAATATCTTATCACGTTCATTCATAAAGGGGTTTTTTTAATTGTGTAAAATAAATTCAATATATTGTAGGTATTTGGGGGGATATGGGGTCTAAATCGGTTTATGGGGTTTTTAAATTGTGAAAAATAAAGTCAATATATTGTAGGTATTCGGGGGATATGGGGTCTCAATGGGTTTATAGATATCAAGGGGTATTTAAAGGGGTATCTAGTAGAAATAGAGTTTCTTTTACTGGAAAATTGTATTGGAAGGGGGGTTAATAAAATGATTTTGGGAGATATTTATCAATATCTAGTAAAATTAAGAGTATTATTTAATATCCCATGAACACATGTGTTATGTCACTAGTTCACTAAGTGAAGACCTCGTGTAGACACGACACTAGTGGAAAAAGAAAAATTGACTACCATACACGGAAAAAAATTGGTAAAAACCACTTTTAAAGCTAAAAAATCTAGAATGATCAAAATTTTGCAAACATCAATTTAAGAAATTAATATAAAAATAATGGATATTGAAATTATTAATTTTTAGTATTGACTTTAATTTTAATCACTCTCATCAATCTTGATGCATAATGCAAATTTGACACATAATACCTAAACTTTATAATAGAAAGTATAGTTTTAATTGAACTCAAAATCTTAATGCATAATACGCATTTAATGCATTATACCTAAACTTTAGAATAAGAAGTATAATTTTAATTAAACTCAAAATCTTCACATTTATCACCTAAATGTTAACATCAACTTACAACCCCTAATTGATTCATTGTAGGAGGCTAATACTTAAAACGTCCTAACATTACGATATAACATCCTAGGTTTACTAGCGTTTTATGTTCCACTTCTCTAGCTTTAATGTGGATAATTTCCATTACTATATGAACAAATTAAAATATATAATTAATTAAAATATAATATTAGCGGACTAAGATACTAGTGTAGAATTTATAAAAATATTAAATATATGGTCAAAATTTAAATTTTAATTCTAGTGGAGTAGGTTTCTCCATTATTAAAAAGACTTAATTAATGAATGCCATCGGAGCAGGTCGACCCACCAAGAACTCCATACGTAGTGGATAGAACGAGGTCGAAGTATATCTTTGACCCATGGATATTCATAAAAACCTTATTTTTATAGAACCTACACAATTTTGAAATTTCTATTTGGAGTGGCTCAAAGTTAAAAACTAAGCTCAACAAAGAAAGGCTGCAGTTTAGTCCCTGCCAAGTAATGAAGGAATCTATGTGGTAGGAGCTCCTTGCATTAAATTAATAGATAATTGATGTTTTAGGCAGTAGCTTATTTGATGTTAAATATTTTGTATAATATTTAGCAAGTATAATAATTAAAATTTATTTTTGATAAAAAATAATACAATTTTATTTAGTTATGTTAATTTCATTAAATAAAAAATTTAAATGTAGTTATATTGAAAATTTGAGTTTAAATTTAATTTATATTAAATATAAAAAAATTCATAATATAATTATATTGAAAATTTTATTTCAATTCTAATTTATATAGAAAATGTAGATTATTAAAAATATAAAATATATTAACTTTATATTTCATAAAAAAATATTATATAAAGATAAAAATATTAATAATAACAAATTAAAAATATATTAAAAAAAATCAAATAATAAAGAAATTAAAATTTATGAATTAGTGATTAAAAAATATTTACTTAGTTATATTAAAAATAATAATATATATATATATATATATATATATATATATATATATATATATATATATGCCATTTTCTATCATCTTAATTAGATATTTTCATGTAATACAAAATTATGAACATGAAAAATGGCATATCTATAACATAGCTATTTTCATACTATGAAATATTATGGATGTGAAAAAGACACTTATTTTCATATGATTAAATATTGAAAAGTTGTGTCCACTTCTTGGCTTTGAAAAAATAACATAGTGCAAAGAAGGATGAGTGTTGCTCCATTTCTATGTATGATTATATATAAAGGAGAGAAGGAACAATGTTCAACTTTATGAAATTTCCCAAAATATTGAAAATGTTTAATTCGAGTATTGAAATAATAGCTGTAAAATTAGAGTTTTGCAAAAATGGAAATTCGATAAAATAAATCTAAGCGTTAGTTATAAGAACTGGTAAAGTGAGACAAAAGGTCTTGTTTTATCGTTCCCCTTAACTCTTCATCGGATCATGTTGATGATATTATGCATACCCAGGTTTAAGGTTTTTACAAAGAGAGATGTTGGGGGATTTTATAATCTGTGATAGAAGAGAAGCATTAGCTACTTAGGGTCTTTCACATGATTACATTATTAAATGAAAAATGATTTAATCTAGATTTTTGAAGCAATCAAATGTTTCTCACTTAACTTCTTTCTAGGTGATCAAACTCATTTCCTTCTCTTTTCCATGTCAAAAAGATTTTATATATATATATATATAT
>JASDQU010681624.1:22019-41913 GCA_032191745.1 Picea mariana | reverse complement strand
TGCTCCATAGAAGAGGGGTCAACTTGCTCAAGTAGCTCGATGTTCCAAGGAATATGTGTAGTAAAGGCCTCAAATCATTGTGTAGAAGCATCATATGCAAGGAAAGTGCCAACATCTAGCCTCATAATATGGAACAACCTCCTAGAAGGGTGAATAATACCCCAAGAAAGAAGACGACTCCTCTAAATGTGCTCGTGAATGCTCAAAATATGCCTCCAAGGTGTGACCACATCCTTGTCTCAAGCAAAGTTCCTCCACAAGGCATGGAAAGTGCCCCTCCAAGTCAAATCAACTCATAAAAATAACCCACAACTATCATAATGTCCACACGTGTGGGTCATCCCTCTAATCAAGTGATAAGATGCTCAAAAAGTGATGAAAAGAGAGGGCGTTCTGGAATCTTCAATGTTGCATGTGTAGAGGATGTCCATGCATGCATAAATATCTCATTTGTGCCTCATAGGATGTGACATGTGCCTTGGGATATGTGCATTTCCTCAAGAACTATGAGACTGCTTGGGATATGTGCACTGCCTCAAGAACTATGAGACTGCCTTGGGATATGTGCACTGCGTCAAGAACTATGAGACTGCCTTGGGAAATGTGAAATCAAGTGAGCATTTATCGAATCATATCTCACGGTAGATGGCCAAAGTGTGGTAAACACATAAGAGGATCCATGCTAGATCATAAAATAAGTGTGTTATACATAGGTGTGACAACATTTAAAACAAGAGCAACACTTTTACATCATATACAAAGAAGTGAGAGAGACTAGTAGCTCCCCTATATCATGTGTCCTAGTAAATCCACCCCTAGATGATCAGAACCTACCCAAATCATAAATGACCGACATGATGATGAGTTGCCAACATCAAGGGGTTGTCAATCAAATCTATAGGAGAAATGTCTATCTTGAAGTGGGGACTAAAAGGATAGACCATGACTAACCACAAGGGGTCTGGGGATACTACATAGCACGCGCCCCCCCCCCCAGAACTCCCCCCACCAATACATAGAACAACTAAGAATGGTCCAATACAATACATGAGTACAAATACAACCACACTATTGGCTCATCATAATACAATGAGGCACATAATGTGCTCATATGATGGTCGACATTTGGCAAACAAATATGAGGTACACTGAAGCGAATCTGAGGTGTAACGGAGCCTATTAACAATGATTTTTAAAATCAACTTATATTCCAGATTATAAAGAGAAAATGGCATGTAATCCTCAAAGTAGATAGGATATTGTGTTTTGGGAATATCAACAATGAATATTGAATCTAGTCCCCCCATGATCTTTTCTACGACCCTTGACTCCTCAACCCTTCTTAAGAGATCTTCCCTAACCAAATAAAATAACCCAAGAAATAATTTGATCGTCCACCCTTTGGGCCGTAGGCTTTTTTATCTTTCGAAGGAAATTAACACAACCTTGATCTCTTCCTTTGTCATTTCTGATTTTGGGCTTGAATTAATTTGATCATTTACAAGACTTGTGAATAACCTTAATTTTTTCACAATTTCTTTGATATTGGCTATGTTGGGATCTTTGAACAGGTTCTTGAAATGGAGCTTACCCGCTTCAGTGATCCCAAAAAAAGTATCTAACCTTGGAACCATCTAGCTTGTGGATTTCCTGGATGATGTTCATTATTCTTATATAGTAGTGAACCAACAAAAATACTTGGTATTCCTATCACCTTTTGCAATCCATAACGCTCTACATTTTAACCTTCACTGCACCTCCTCCTTTTCGAGGAGAGCCTTTTTTTCTTTCTTTCGGGACTTTTAGATTACCGAATTCAACATCTATATTTGCAATCCATAGCCCTTCTAGCCCTTAAATAGCCCTTCTAGTATTTTTGCAATCCTTCCAGTAATGACCAATACTATGACAAGCATTACATTGAAAAGGTACCTTCCAATAATCCAATTTCTAAATGAAAGACTGGTTCCCCAGGACCACTTCAATATTCGACAGGAAACCCTCTTTGAGATTTATCTCCACTGAAATTTTGATTACCCTTGTGTCTTCTTTACTCAGAAAGTTCTCCTCCAATGTTACAAACCTACCCAACACATTGCCCACTCCTTCTAAGATTCTCTTGTTCCACAATTCCAATGGCAACCCATGTAGAAGGATACAAACTTTCTCTACATAAGTCGGCTCCTTTCTAGGGTCAAAACTAGGTTTCCACTTTTTTCAACACTAGAACCGACAGTCCCTGCAACTAGGTTTGCTTCATAATTAATTCTACAACCTCCACTTTCTTTGGCACAAAACATAACCAACCTATCACTAAAACACAAAACATAGACAAATACCCTAGCAACGACATCCAAGCACTATTTAGCCATGCACATAGAGACTCCCCCTTCATATATTTGCTCATAAACCTCCTAACCAACGCTTTCTCCATCAAAACCTTAACACATGCCAAACCCATGTCCAGGCCCACCACCATCTTGACCTGCTTAGGCTTGAGTTTGATACATTTTCATATTTTTCTTTTGCTTCCAATATTCACTGCCTCCTTCTCGACTTGCCTTGACTCCTTGAGGCCCTTGGTTATCGAAATTCCATCAATTGATGGTTTTTCTTCTAAACCCTTTACCTCATCCTAAACCAAACTCTTGTTTTCTTCTTTACCAGTCTAAACACATATGCCTTGGCTCTTTGAAACTAAAGAGTTTGTATTTCCTAGTTTGGTCTCCTCTCAAAATGACAACCAGTAAGCTTAACCAAAGAAATGAGTAAAAAATATAGAGTGATTACCACACCAACCTCCAATAGATTGCTCTGAATGCCTTACTGTTTCTTGTAACATCCCCACTATAATCCTCATTTTAATTAATGCATAATGTAGATATGAATATGGTTGCCAGATAGATTTCTGCGACCCACATATTTCTGCGGCCTGCACACTCATGAGGCTCGCACCTGAGGTCACATGGGCTTACTCTTCTGCCAAGCGCAAAGGTTCTCGGGCAAAGGGCCTTTTGATTTAGGAAAACCCGTGCAATATTGACCACAAGTTGGTTGGTAGACGACGCTCAAAGTGGTCAGGAGGTAAGCAGTTTTTTGGGTCTCCCTACACAGGAGCAGAGCTACCCAATGGAAAATTATAATGATGTGGTGGACTATTTGCCAGAGCTAGGAGAATTGTTGCCCTAGATGGGGACAGTTGGCAGCCCCATATACCCCCTATCGGTCCAGCTAGAGGAGGAAATACCGTCGGTAACGCATGGAGACTTTTTTTCTCATTTCTCAGGAGTTTCTAGCTACTATCACGAGCAAGATCTATAAGCCCTATCCTGGCTCGGCCGAGCTGCGGTTTTCAGGGTTGGTCCGGTGTTGACTAGCTCTATTACTTCATTTCCTAGATCAACCTCCTGGTGTGGTTCATATATGCAGACTTCTGAAGTCCCTTTTCCCCCCATACCATGTGGTTTTTCTCCCGCCTCGGCCTTGACAAACCTTTCTTGGTCGTTCCCAGAACCATCAATGTCGGTGTCCTCTCCTACCCTTCCGAGAGAACAAGACTTTACCCAGGAGGCACTTCAAGGTGAAGGAACAACAGATTCAACCCTAGGTTTTGAAAACTGGGTTTCCTTGGAACATGGTTCGACTACGGATTTGTTCTATCCTTACATGGAGCAAGCATACTTCTCGGATCAGCGAGAAGAGTATGTGGAAGGGTTTATTACAACAAATTTAAGGCCCTCAAACTTTAGTGAGTGGGTCACAGTTTTTGGTGGGGAGTCTGGAAAAATAACTAGGCTAGCTCAAAATTTAGGTCTCACGGGAGCTTTTGAGTCAACGCATAGGAAACATAATAAGTGTGTGGGATCTTCCAAGACAAACCTTAATTTTACTCTCGGTGACGATCTAACCCTCTCAGGGTTGGCAGAAATGGCAAATAAAACCCTAGTAGGGAAAGCTTATGGCCGCCAAATTAGTGAGAAGTTGCTAAAATCTTGGGCTGCGACAAATTCAGATGTGACCTACAACCCTCCCCCCAAAATCAGTCGCATGTCTAGAGGTTGGTTCATGCTTGTTTTTTCAGAAAAATCACAGGCAACAACGATACTTCAAAAAGTCAGTTCATCGACTCCTCTCCGATCTTATTGAAGCTTTGGAACCCTACCTTCGATGCTTCAAGAGAGAGATTGGACTCCATACCAATATGGGTTTGGCTGCCAGACCTTCCCCCTCATCTTTGGAATGAAAAATGCTTTCTAGCAATTGGGAATTTTCTGTGGGAATTCCTAGTGGAAAATATGGGATTCGTAGAATCTGGGGAGATGTTGGTCTTAAAGATTTTGGTTCTATTAAACATCAAAGAAGGGCTTAAGGAATTCCTTAACTTGACGGATTTGGGAAGGACTAGAGTTCAAATCCTTGATTATGAAGGAGTACCTTTCTGTTGCAAGAGGTGCCATGAGTATGGGAACATTGTTAAGGATTGTAAATCCACTATGAAGGAGCGCGGGAATAATTGGTCTACCTCAGATTTCAGAGCGGATGGGGGGACCCTGGATTCTGCGGGAGCAAGCTCACCATCGTCGGGATCGACCTCAGGAGCACTACTCCATGTGAACCATTAGCGACATGAATAGTAGAAGCGGAGGTATCGACAATACAGGAGGGTGAATCATTGGCATTGGTCCCAGTTGTGAGAGATGTGTCGGTCACAGAAGGCTGCTTGGAGGCCATTCCACAATTTTAAATCGACAACATTTTCGGTATGCATCTTACTATTTCCCGACCAATGAATGGTTTTTTTAAAGATTTTAATTTTTCATTGATGGATGGTCATCATTCCCCCCAGAATCTTCCCTCCAGAATCCTTTCAACGTTAACCTCTCCTCCCAATCCCCCGAAATCGTCTCTCCAGTCTTTGCCCAACGCTGCTATCAGATCGGGCACCCCGTCTGGATCCCTAGTCTCCCAGTCCCTCGAGGATTCTTCTTGTGAGGATTCTAAGGATTCAATCATTCGGTATCAACTCCATAACAGAACAATATTCGTTCCCAATTGAGACCACAAAGGAATGGGTCCAAATCCGGAGATACATAAAACAAAAAAGGGACAAGGTAGAAACTCTTATCTCTACAAGGCACAATCTCGAACACTGGTGGACATTGCCTCCACGCGACAAAAGTCAATTGTAGGGGCGCTTAGAGTAGCGAAAATCTCGATAGGGGTTCCCCCATGAAACTTCTTACCTTCAATTGTAGGGGTTTTGCAAGTTCCCCCAAAAAAACCGCACTAAAGAGGTTGGTGTTATTAAACCAAACATATATTGTTCTACTACAAGAAACCCTAACAGATGAAGACATGACCACCAAACTTCTATCTACCCTCTTCTCGGGCTGGTCTTTTCTGGGACTGGATGCCAGAGGTAGGTCAAGTGGCTTAGCCATCGAATGGATAGCTAGAAGTATCAAACTTATAAACTCTTGAGCATTTGACTCCGATATAGGGGGAGATTTTTTGGTGGAAGATATTGGAAAGGAGTTTAGAATAATTAATGTCTATGGACCTCACACAGATCAGAGCTATTTCTAGGAAAATCTGCTTGGCAAAGATATATTAAAGAACGATCGTCTAATTCTTGGGGGGAGATCTAAATTTCTCTTTGGGGGAGGTTGAAAGTTGGGGCCCCTCAGCCCACCCAGGCAACCAAACAAGTTTCTTTAGTCACCTATTGGCCTCCAATGGACTCATTGATATAGCTCCTGTAAAGTTGTTACACACTTGGTAGGATATGAGGGTCGGGGACGCTCGTATTGCAAAAAGGTTGCATCATTTTTTGATCTTTGAATCCTTAGTGTTTCTTTCTTTCCAATTTTGGCAATGGATTGGTGGCGGAGGCGAATCGAATCATTCCCCAGTTTGGTTAGAAATGGAAGGAGGCCCCAAAAAGCAAGCAACACCTTTTAAATTCAACTCCTCTTGGTTGAACGATGAGAGTTTTCAACAGTTGGTCAAGTCAAATTGGACTAACATAAGGGATACAGAAGGAACTCCGGCAGGTATTCAATTTGTGTTTGTTATGGACCTAACCTACCTAACCCCTCAAGTGGGTAGAATAATATATTTCCATGTAATAAAGGTCAATATTAATAAGGCCTAGCAATAAGGAGGAATAAGTCAAATGTAAGAAGACCTAATAGAAGCTTCCGCTTCTAGAAGGATATTCCTCTAGATTATTCTTTTGGATAGATAGATTTAGTATAAACAGGAATAGAGGGTATGAGAAATTTTATCTTGGATATTATTGTAATAGAGCTCTGCTCTGTTGGAGGTTGCCCCCTCGAAAAGGCAAGTGAACATTGCTCTCACTAATCAAAGTGCTCTTTCTGGTGTTATTCTGGTATTATTCTCGTGTTATTGTGGTATTGTTATGGCTATATCATTGTTTCTCTGCCATTTCTAGCTAATTATTTATGTTCTGCATATTATTTTATAACTAGAATACTACAAGTGGTATCATAGCACCTTCCTTGGCAGAAAATTGTGGGTTAAATTTTTTTAGGGTAGAGATGTATTCCGACGTCTTTAAGCTACAAAGATCTGTCTTTATGTGCATGAACCTACGGTCAGGGATTCATACACACAGGAAATACAAGTGGTACTTAAGTGCACATTTGTTGGCCAGCCTTGTAACTTTTATTGGTACCCCTTTGGGTGGTAGCGCATCAGACAACACCTGTATATAGATCAACCTAGATCTCCTAAAGCCCTCCATAGATAAACCGATCGGTCGCCTGACTATTATAGTGCCACCGAGAACAACACTTGGGAAGATGCTCTCTAGTACTTGGGTAGTCGGATAGTACGGCTAAGGGCATGGTCTAGCCTCCTTAGTTGGTGCCCTGAGATATTGGGTCGAGTACTACTGTTGGACCTCACACATATATCAGAGAGCTATAACACAGGGCAAACCCTTGTCTGTAGAACCCTTGAATACCCTAACCCTTGGGTTGGAAACATAAATAGAACCAACAAGATCTATAATCATGCTACGGTGTCTTATGCATTCTGGTTATGAAATTACTACACATTTCTTCTTGTTAAGCATTTGGGCATTTTCTCGCTGCAGTATTCTTTAGGCCGGAGTATAACTCTGCGGGAGTAAATAAAAAAAAAAGAGTATAGTGGTCCCGCCAGCACACTTATTTGGAACCTATTCCATTGGATTCCCCTTTTATTTCTGATCACAGTCATACCCTTCATTCTTAATGCTTTTTGTTTCAGTGGACCCCACCCCTTCCCAGTTTCCCTATTTTTCCACCTATTCCATTATATTTCCCTTCACCCACTGATCATCGTGGTACCTATCACTTCTAAGTCCTTTTTTTTTGTGGTCCCACCCACTCGTTTTTTTCCTTACTCACACTTCCCCTCTCCAAATGGCCACCACTCACAACCAAGAATTCCAATCTTCCATCAATCAAGCCCGTGTCTCGATCGAACATATCACATCTCAGATGGATTCTACCCATTCCCGCATTGACAAATTAGAGCACAAATTTAACAACATGGAAGCCAACCTCACAACCCAATTTACCTCCCTCCAGTCTGTTGTCAATCAATTGTTGAACCACCCTACGGATCCTTCCTCATCAGACCAACCCGATGTTGTTGATTCCTCTCAGTCTCTGCATTTTCAATCCAACTCCTTTCATCGTGAACCCCGTCTTCCTCACATAGAGGTCAATAAATTTAATGGATCTGATCCTACGGGTTGGGTCACTCAAATGGAGCATTGTTTTTCTCTGCATGGTATTACTAACGAGTTGGCCAAACTTCGCTATGTGTCCTCTATCTAGATCCTGAACTCTGGAAATGGTGGCAATGGCAAAAAAATTCACGTCAGGGATATATTGCCTGGACCCGGTTTGTTGTTGAGCTCTATGCCCGCTTTGATACTGATACCCACTATCTCAGTCGTTTGACCAAGTTGAAACAGTCAGGCACAAAGGAAGACTTCATCACTGCTTTTGAGCATTTGGCCTTTTGAACAGAGGGCATATCAGATGCGTTCTTCTGTGAACGCTTTCTCAAGGATGAAATCTGATCCTAAGTTCTCATGGCCTGCCCTCAAACTTGGTTGGAAGCTACTCAACATGCTAAAGAGGCCCAACAAGTTGTTTTTTCCTAGAAAAAAAAACCCTTTTGTTCCTCGCCCTCGACCCACTAATCCTAATCTCCTCTGTCACTCCCCTCAACGTTCATAAACTAACTAGGTCTGAAATGGTTGAATGCCAATTGAAGGGTCTTTGCTATAATTGTGATGAAAAATATTTTCCGGGGCACAAGTGTAAGGAACAAAAAATATTTATGGCCATTTCCGAAGATGTTCCTGAAGAGGATGTGATCGTTCCCCTTGTTGAAGAACCCACCCTTCCCGATGCCACCCAGGAGCCTGCTGACCCACCTGAAGTTGACCCACTTATTTCTTTGCATGCCCTCACTGGCTTCTTAGCCCCACAAACGCTCAAGCTCATTGGCTACATTAAGCATAGGAATGTCATCATCCTTGTTGACAGTCGCAGCACCCACAACTTTATTCATCGTCGCATTGCCTAGGAAACCAATTGCTATATTCGTGTTGTTAATGATTTTCAAATCATGATAGCCAATGGTGGGTCCATGAAATGTGGTGGGTGTTGTGAAAGTGTTTGTCTTCAAATTGGACATTATCAACTAAAATCTCATATGTTTTCCATTGACATGGGAGGTTGTGACATTGTGCTAGGTGTTGAATGGTTACACACTTTGGGTCCCATTCTTATGGATTTTAAGGAATTAACCATGCAATTCCAACAGGAATGACAAAGCTATCAATTCCAAGGTCTCACAGCTGGTTCTCCTGAGATCATTAGTTCCCATCGTATGGAAAAGCTCCTCAAAAAAGGCCACTCTGGTATCATTGCTCAACTCCATTCTATTCAAGTCGTTGAGACACCCTCTGTGTATCCTGACCTTTAAGCTATCCTTTCCACACATCAAGTTGTTTTTCCACCCCTAAGGGACTTCCTCCTTCTCGTGGTGTTCATGATAATTCCATTCCCCTTGTTCCTGGTAGTCTTCCTCCCAATGTTCGTTCTTATCGTCACCCCTTTTCCCAAAAGAATGAAATTGAGAAGATAGTGCAGGAATTGCTCCAAGCGAGTGTTATCCACCTCAGTACCAGACCTTATTCTTCCCCTATGGTACTTAATAAATAAGGTACTTGGCGCATGTGTCATGACTTTCATGCCCTCAATAAGCTCACCATCAAGGACAAGTTCCCCATTCCCATCATTGATGATCTCTTGGATGAGATGAGTGGTGCTCAATACTTTACTAAACTTGATCCGTGTTCTGGCTACCACTAGATACGTATGCAAGAAGCTGACATACCCAAGACTGCCTTTCGAACTCACGAGGGTCACTATGAGTTTTTGGTCATGCCCTTTGGCCCATGTAATGCCCCCTCCAACTTCCAAAGCCTCATGAATCATGTCTTTCATTCTTTTTTCTATCTTTTTGTCTTAGTTTTCTTTGATGATATTCTCATCTATAGTAAAACTTGGCAATCTCATCTTTCCCATGCAGATCAAATTCTCCATCTACTCTCGCAGCACCAATGTTTCCTCAAGCGCTCTAAATGTGCCTTTGGAGCCTCATAAGTAGAGTACTTGGGTCATATTGTTGGAAAGGCTGGTGTCCAGGTGGATCCTCAAAAGATTGAAGTAATGCAGGATTGGACTCGCCCCAAGAATATCAAAAGCTTGTGTGGTTTTTTGGGTTTAACCGACTATTATCGCAAGTTTGTTCAGAATTATGGGAAGATTGCGGCCCCTCTCACTTTTCTCCTTAAAAATAATTCTTTCACTTGGAATCTTGCAGCGGATCAAGCTTTTCAAGCTTTGAAGGAAGCTATGTGTACTACTCTGGTCTTGGCCCTTCCTAATTTCACAAAAACCTTTGTCCTTGAATGTGATGCCTCAGACAGAGGAATTGGAGTTGTCCTTATGCAAGAAGGCAAATCTTTGGCCTTTACTAGCAAACAATTGTCTGAACACCATTTGGGCCAATCAATCTATGAAAAGGAAATGTTAGCTATTCTGCATGTAGTGGATCTCTNTTTACTAAACTTGATCTATGTTCTGGCTACCACCAGATACGTATGCAAGAAGCTGACATACCCAAGACTGCCTTTCGAACTCACGAGGGTCACTATGAGTTTTTGGTCATGCCCTTTGGCCCATGCAATGCCCCCTACAACTTCCAAAGCCTCATGAATCATGTATTTCATTCTTTTTTCTGTCTTTTTGTCTTAGTTTTCTTTGATGATATTCTCATCTATAGTAAAACTTGGCAATCTCATATTTCCCATGCAGATCAAATTCTCCATCTACTCTCGCAACACCAATGTTTCCTCAAACGTTCTAAATGTGCCTTTGGAGCCTCATAAGTAGAGTACTTGGGTCATATTGTTGGAAAGGCTGGTGTCCGAGTGGATCCTCAAAAGATTGAAGTAATGCAGGATTGGACTCGCCCCAAGAATATCAAAATCTTGTGTGGTTTTTTGGGTTTAACCGGTTATTATCGCAAGTTTGTTCAGAATTATGGGAAGATTGCAGCCCCTCTCACTTTTCTCCTTAAAAATAATTCTTTCACTTGGAATCTTACAACGGATCAGTCTTTTCAAGCTTTGAAGGAAGCTATGTGTACTACTCTGGTCTTGGCCCTTCCTGATTTCACAAAAACCTTTGTCCTCGAATGTGATGCCTCAGACAGAGGAATTGGAGTTGTCCTTATGCAAGAAGGCAAATCTTTGGCCTTTACTAGCAAACAATTGTCTGAACACCATTTGGGCCAATCAATCTATGAAAAGAAAATGTTATCTATTCTGCATGTAGTGGATCTCTGGTGCCCTTATCTCCTGGGGCAATGCTTCCAAATTAAGATAGATCATCAAAGCCTGACATACCCAAGACTGCCTTTCGAACTCACGAGGGTCACTATGAGTTTTTGGTCATGCCCTTTGGCCCATGCAATGCCCCCTACAACTTCCAAAGCCTCATGAATCATGTATTTCATTCTTTTTTCTGTCTTTTTGTCTTAGTTTTCTTTGATGATATTCTCATCTATAGTAAAACTTGGCAATCTCATATTTCCCATGCAGATCAAATTCTCCATCTACTCTCGCAACACCAATGTTTCCTCAAACGTTCTAAATGTGCCTTTGGAGCCTCATAAGTAGAGTACTTGGGTCATATTGTTGGAAAGGCTGGTGTCCGAGTGGATCCTCAAAAGATTGAAGTAATGCAGGATTGGACTCGCCCCAAGAATATCAAAATCTTGTGTGGTTTTTTGGGTTTAACCGGTTATTATCGCAAGTTTGTTCAGAATTATGGGAAGATTGCAGCCCCTCTCACTTTTCTCCTTAAAAATAATTCTTTCACTTGGAATCTTACAACGGATCAGTCTTTTCAAGCTTTGAAGGAAGCTATGTGTACTACTCTGGTCTTGGCCCTTCCTGATTTCACAAAAACCTTTGTCCTCGAATGTGATGCCTCAGACAGAGGAATTGGAGTTGTCCTTATGCAAGAAGGCAAATCTTTGGCCTTTACTAGCAAACAATTGTCTGAACACCATTTGGGCCAATCAATCTATGAAAAGAAAATGTTATCTATTCTGCATGTAGTGGATCTCTGGTGCCCTTATCTCCTGGGGCAATGCTTCCAAATTAAGATAGATCATCAAAGCCTCGAGTATTTTCTAGAGCAACGACCTTCCTCCCCAGAGAAAAAAAAATGGGTAACTAAGCTCTTTGGTTATGATTATGAGATCATTTACAAGAAAGGTAAAGAAAATGTGGTTGTTGACACTCTTTCTCGAAAATATGAAGATGAAGGGTCCCTTTTTTCCCTCTCCTTCATTGTACCAGATTGGCTCCAAGCTGTGTGCCAAGAATGGCTACATGATCCTAAAATATCGCATATGATCCAACAATTGAAAGCCAACTTTCCAGTTTCCCCGGGGTACTCTTTGCACAACAATGAACTTCGCTACAAAGGTCATTCATATTTAAGTAAACAATCACAACTTAAATCCACGGTGCTTTTTGAGCGTCATGCTAATCCCACAACTGGGCATTCAGGGTTTACCAAAACCTATGACCGGGTCAAACGTTTTTTTTTCTGGGATGGTATGAAAAAGGACGTTCGTAATTTTATAGCAGAATGTGATGTTTGTCAACACAACAAAGGCGAAACCATCAAACCTCCTGGCATACTCCAACCGCTTCTGATTCCACCCACTATTTGGAGGGACATCTCTATGAATTTTATTGTGGGATTACCTAAATCAGGAAATAAGTTCGTCATCATGGTGGTTGTGAATCGTCTTTCCAAGTATGCTCATTTCTGCGCTCTTCAACACCCATTTACCGCATCAATTGTGGCTCAAATTTTCATGGATCATATCTTCAAGCTTCATGACATGCCTCATTCTATTGTTTTTGATCGAGATCCAACTTTCACCAACGATTTTTTGCAAGAGTTGTTCAGACTCCACGACACCCAATTTCATCTTAGCACCGCCTATCATCCCCACATTGATGGTCAAACTGAAGTCAACAATAAGTGTTTGGAGACTTATTTGCGGTGTTTTGCCTTTGAAAGGCAAAATCAATGGGCTCAATGGTGGTACAACACTTCTTACCATGCAACTACTCACATAACTCCTTTTGAAGCAGTATATGGCCAAAAGCCACCTTCAGTTCTCTCCTACATGGCAGGTGTATCAAAGGTCCAGGCGGTTGACCAAACACTTACAGTTCGCAAGGCTATTCTCTGTACCCTCAAAGAGAATTTGGTCATGGATCAGAATCGCATGAAGCAACAAACCGATCAAGATCCCTCAGAACGAAAATTTGTTGAAGGAGACCAGGTATTTCTTCAGCTGCAACCTTATAAGCAAACTTCCCTCAAGGCCGAACATTGTCAGAAACTGGCACCCAAATTTTATGGTCCTTATACAGTTCTCAAGCGCGTTGGACAGGTGGCCTATCAGTTAGATTTACCCAATCATTCTAAGCTCCATCATGTTTTCCATGTCTCTTGCTTAAAGAAGGTGATTGGAACTAAGTGCCAAACTCAAACCAACCTTCCCGAGTTGGATGAAGAAGGATCCATCTGGTTGCAGCCACAAGCAGTTTTGGACCAATGAGAGCGTTGTTTTCGTTAGCGTCCCATCAAGGAAGTGTTAGTTCAGTGGAAAGACACAACTCCAATAGATGCCACTTGGGAGCCCACTAACATTCTGCAAAAATCTCCTCATCTCAAGCCTTGAGAACAAGGTTGATTCTAAGGGGGAGGGAATGTTAGGGACCTAACCTACCTAACCCCTCAAGTGGGTAGAATAATATATTTCCATGTAATAAAAGTCAATATTAATAAGGCCTAGCAATAAGGAGGAATAAGTCAAATGTAAGAAGACCTGACAGAAGCTTCCACTTCTAGAAGGATATTCCTCTAGATTGTTCTTTTGGATAGATAGATTTAGTATAAATAGGAATAGAGGGTATGATAAGTTTTATCTTGGATATTATTGTAATAGAGCTCTGCTCTGCTAGAGGTTTCCCCTTCGAAGAGGCAAGTGAAAATTGCTCTCAATAATCAAAGTGCTCATTCTGGTGTTATTCTGGTATTATTCTCATGTTATTGTGGTATTGTTCTAGTTATATCATTATTTCTCTGCCATTTCTAGATAATTATTTATGTTCTGCATACTATTTTATAACTGGAATACTACAACGTCAAACCTTAAAATAATAAAAAAGTTGGTTATCCCTTGGGAAAAAACAAAACAAAAAGCAGAGGAACAAGAACTCCAAAGTATTGAGGATCAACTTAGGTTTATACAAGAAGAATCAAAGACATGGTTCATGACATTTTTGGCTCGCGACAATCTTAAAAGACTTGAAGCCATGCATAGACTATTGCTAGCGGAACAAGCCCAAAGGCCCCTTGCCCTCCTAAGCAGCTCTGCAATTTCCCCACACCTTGGGGCTTCATCCCGATGAATCCGACAGCTATGGATGGCTGGGTACTGTACTAAATCACCTCATCTACAACTGCAAAATATGGCAGCAATCAAAGAGTCTTTGGGATGGCACAAATCCCAAGGCAAATGGTGATGTGGCATATTAATTTTATTGTTTTATGAAAAAAGACTTTTTGTAATATGTAGTCTCGCATAATTTGTTTTTTGGTATGTATATATTGTAATTAAGAGGTCAAATCATATTTGATTTGATCCCTTTTAGGATAAGGTTACTTTTTGGTAAAAAGACAAAAAGACTTTAGGGTTGGTCCACTTGTCACTTTTCCAAAAGTGACAAGTGTCTTGTGACCTGACCCTAAGCCTTCACCTCTCCTTTATAAATAAGAGGGTTGGCATTGTAAAAAATGAGGATGAATATAATAACAAAGTTGTGCTGAAATTTTCCAAGACTCTTTGTGTGTGTGATACTTGTTGAATTTTAGTTGTTGGATATGTCACTTGTTGGTTAAGGGTTGAGCGATAGAAGTAAATACTTGTTATGTTAGCTATCTCTAGGAGGGATTGGTTAGCTAGGTGTTTGTTGTTGCTTTCTTGGGTTTAACTTACTTGCTTTCATTTTTTAACAGTTTGGTTTAACTTGTTTGATGTGTTTTAGTGCATATTTTCTGAAGTACTCAGTTGTTTTCAGCCTTAGCTAGTGGTTGGGAGTCCTAGGGCCCCTTAGGACAACCCTTAAATAAGTCTCTTAGCTTGTTGTTCATATTGTTTGTTTCCTTATCTTGTTCATGTATATTTTTGTTATGTTTTCTTACTATTAACCTTGCTGCCCCAAACAGGAAAATTGACCATTTTGGTCAATTTCCCCCCACGAGACAACCATCTTAGTTGGCTATTATCTATCTTTTATATACAAATTTTTGTTTCATTTATTTCAATTATATATATATATATATATATATATATATATATATATATATATATATATATATATATAAACACTAAAATTTTGTTGTTGTCTGCAAGGACTTAAACCGATCACCTACTTTGCTTCTCCTAAGCAGTTGGGGACCACCTAAAGACTTGTTTGAGGCAAAGGGGCCAGCAGGACAATGAGGAAAAAATATCAAATCTGATCGGTAAATCTACCCAATCACTCTCATATTCACCTTACATTCATTAGCACTCATCCTGCAATTTTTGGCACACATACCCATGTTGATATACTTTGTTTGTGTAGATAGTTTGAGTAGTTTACTTGTAAATTTCTATTTATAAAATCTGATCTGTACTTTCGTAGATAATCATCATGATTTATAAATTCCAATCAGTAAACTTCCAATCCCCATACAAGGAATCAGTTGGGGCTTTCATGCACATAGCAGCCTTGCTGCTCGCAAAGAGCCTCAACCCATTCCTTTGTGTTGAATGGTATAATTGTTTACTTGTAAATTAGTTGATTTTGTCATCTTTTCATTGTATAACTTTTCATTCACTAATCTATAGGTGGCTGCCCCTAAAGGGGCCATGCAAAAATCAACAAGCTAAATACATTAAAAAACCGCAAAAACACTTCAAAACAAAGCAAGGGTCCGCCCCATACACTCAAAACAAAACCTATACTATTTAACTATATACATATACATATTATTTAGCTGTGACATATATGTCACATATTTATTTTACTTGTTTTTGTATAAAGTTTTAGGGAGATTTCAAATTCATTAACCATGAGGCACGCTTGTGAAAGCAAGACGTGACCTTGCCACGTGGATGGCTTGGTCATTTATTTCAAGCAATTTTAATTTTATAAGATACTATGGTGTCAAAGCCAGGGAGTCTTCATCAGGATAAGCTCGAAAGTTGTCTAGTTAGTATAAATCGAGTGGTCTTTCCTTAGTACCACACGGTCAAGGAGTTGAATAGCTCAGCTTGGTTGGAATACTACTCTGCCTAGGTAAGCTCAGCTAAAACTCCCTTTAGGGGGGTCCTGGGCCTCTTCCTTTTCGCAGGTATCCTTCTTCCATCCAAGAGGCTTTAAGAGCTCGAAAGCGCTAGTTACGAGAAGTAGCTAATCCTTGTTTCTCTTAACTGCACGGGGCACTCTTTAACATAACCACCATGGTCCGCTAAGACTACTCTTCTTATGCTGGTTGGCACAGTTCCGAGATGTGTTTGAATGATCATGATAACCTTCAAAACAGTGTGGTGGCCAAGACATGTGTTAATAACTAAAAATTCACCAATAAAATACATTTAAAGTCAAACCTTTTTTCAGTCCACCCTTCATCCACAAACCAAAATTGAAGTCGTAAATACTCTCCCAAACATAGCTGTAACAACTTGTAAAAAGGTTGTCCATCTTGTTTTACATTCCCCTTTTTGATTCGGTAATTTTCCGGGATCACTTCCTGGGTCACCCTGGGGGGTACCAAGCCATTTTGGGCTTGTTTCCTTGTCTTAAAAGCTTCGAACAACTTGTTGTTTGGAATTTACAACCATCTAAAAGGACTTGTCTGTAGCTTTTAAACTCACATTTCACCCCCTTTTTTATTTTTTCACTCTAGGCATCCATTAGTTTAATTGTCGAGGACCTCGGTTTACCCCGGGAACCCATTCTAGGCCATTTTCCAAGGCTTTAAGGGAGCGAACATCTCCCTGTTCACTTTGTTTAGTCCGTTGTCCTAAAAATCATCGAGCTTATTTTCATCCTATTGTCCATAATTTTCACCCCTAGGCCATTTTGGCCATCCGGGAAGCTGAGGGAGGACAACACCCAGGGTGGGTGGTCCTGAGAAAGACTTCTTGTAAGTCTTTCACCTCTCATTTTCCCCCTTCATTACCGCCTCAGGCGAAGGACCACCTGAGGTGCGGGTAGTCTTTGCCTTGTGTCGAGCTACCAAAGAGGCTATAACCGACTTCACAGCCGGATAGGTCAGATCTATTCCAACAGACATATTTTTCTTATAACATTGCATTAGAACAACAATTATTTGTTGTTTGTAGTTTTCGTGGCAGTGAGTTTCATTGAGTTCCCAACAGAGATATCCCTGGTTACTTGTGCCATAGAGACCCTGATAAATGAATGGGACGCGCGAGGGACTGAGAGCAGTGAAGGAGTACTTTCCTTGGGTTGGGCAGACCAAGAGGAAGAGAGATGGAGGAAATTTGGGATAGTTGTAGGAGAATACCAATGGGTCGTGATATATTGAGCTGTGAGTGGACTGTGAGAGGCACCCCTATTTTGTGGATTCCTTCCCAAGTAGTTGATTCCACAAACATTTTAAAAAGACAAGTGTTTATCTATTTTTTGAGTTATCTTATGAGATATATGGCTTTGCATTTTATCATGTGTATGAGATTGGTTTTTATTTGTTGTTGTAGATGATTATTTGGTAGCATTACATTCATTTAGATTTTTGTAGAGACATTTAATTTATAGGTATCAGAATCTAGTTGAATATGTGTTTAATTCATAGCTGGTAAGTAATAGGAATTAATTAGCAAAAGAAAATTTCGAATTTGTGTGTTTTTCTACAATTAATGTTCCCTGATTAAGCTGGGGGATGTTACACTTCTTGAAGATCCTCCTTGTATGATGAATGCCATTTGGCATTGAAACAACTGGTACCATATCCAAAGAGTCATGCCCACAATCACTTTTTAATATTATTTTGCCTTTCCATGTCTATAGTACTTTGTGATGGGACTTGAAGACTGGCAATAAGGACGGGACTTCCTCCTCCTCATAGTCCACTAAATCAATTTCCACCATTTAGCTATAGATTTCACAAGGGGAAAAACACCTCTTAACTATTCAACCGCTAGGAGAAAACATTGTTGAACCTTCGACTCCTAGGAGAAATTAGACCCTATGGAAACCCTTAATCTTACTGTAGGCCTCATCCTCCCATTTGTTCAAAAACCCATCCCCGATTTTACAACCGCTTGATGAACCAATTCTATAATTGTTATCATTCTTTCTTCATCTAACATCCTTTTCTTTTCTCCTCAAGCTCCACGTGGCACATTTTTATTCATCACTGCCCTTTTGTTGTACTACCTTTTTTCTTCTCATGTAATCCTTCTACATGTTTAGAGGTGGGGTGCATGCATCTTCATTGTTCTAAATCATTCCCTTCAATCCTCGAATGTATGCAGAGGGTGGAGGGTATAAGTAAGCTTCACCTCACATTCAACTCTTGCCTTTGCCCTGAAAGCTCTACCCTATGGTTCCACAAAGTAAACAGAGAGGCAAAGGTTAAAGGAATGGGAGACTTACTCCTTGTCATACTTAAACCAACCACTGCCCCATTTTCCTTGCCCTAAGGTTCCATGGTTAACTTTGGGTTCCAAACATGAAAGTGGAGGTAATTTATGCTTTTCATGCACCTTTGTGCTCCAAATTGTTCACATATTTCCTTCCACATAGTGGGGTGGAGGGAGAAGGATTAAACTTTTTCTTGCATCACCTCATGCTTTGACCAATGATACCTTTGCCTTACCTTTAACAAAAAGGCTTTAACACTTGTCCATCCATTAGTCTTGTCTCATCGACCTCATTATCCAAGTCTACTTGATCATGCTTATAACAAGTATCTTTAAATGGATTATCCCACATCAAACTGATTATAATCAGATATCTAGAAGTGTATTTTTTCTTTTATAACACATAAATCAATGAAAGATTTGCACTTTCATAGATTTGATTCCTCTTGATACTTGACAAATGATTAAGATGTATTAAGACTGATGTTATTTCATTTTTTTGTTCATGTCATTGTTATCTTTATTATTAAGGTATCAAGTAGACTTAAATAGTATTATTTTATTCAATCAATTTTTTTGTCAACCTATTCCATGTCAACATTACATTATGTTGCACATCTCTCCCATACTAGCTTGTAGAATCCACCTCTTAGCACAACGATATAAAACTATAAAATGTCATTATCGCTTGTGCCAACTCCTAAAATTTTCGGGTGTGCCTCATGCACTATGAGCATAGTGCCACCTACTATCTTTGTCATCCATTATGTTAGATCTAGATAGTCCCAACATCATGATGGAAGGTCTAGTCACCGAGTTGGTTGTGTTGTGAGGGAGTGACAAGAGCAATGACACAATTGGGACTTGCCACCTTTGCAATATAATGAAAAATTATATACACTTTCTCTTCCTATATTAGAGTCTAAAAAGCCCCGAGAACTTGAGCTTGGTAATGTTGGTTGAGAGATGATTATACTTGACCCAGAGTTTGCCACTAATGGAACCCCATCCCAAGTTTGGATTTGTACCATCTCTTATGTAATATTACATGTTTGATATGACATGATATGTAGATCATATGTTTGCTTGCTAATACTCTCTCTATTGTTTTCTATGCTTTTATGGACATTTGTATAGTTTATCATTTGCCCAAGGGTAGAGTTTTTTGTATGAACTATTTGGTTTAAATTCCTAACGTACTGGTGTTTTTTTTGGATACTTAGAGTTTGCATGTTTTTGTATATCCACATTTCAAGTCATTTTTCTTAACCCTTCTTTGTGATGAATATCTCAACATTTCAAGTAATTTTCCCTTACTAGTCAGGATGACAATGATGACATTATTGTCCATTGAGACCAACATTGGTCAATTGACCTCAATAAAAAAAAGGTAATTATTTTTTTTATCATGTTGTTTCTAAAATAAAAAAGCTTGCAAATAAAATCGCTTAACTCACTTTAGTTTTCATGGGTGAATACATTATAAATATTAATGGTTTACAAAAGTTTTGGAAATGAGATCTAATCTCTATCTATTTACGAT
>JASDQU010681624.1:3762-13869 GCA_032191745.1 Picea mariana | reverse complement strand
TCTTCCCCGTGTAGAGGTCAATAAATTTGATGGCTCCAATCCTATGGGTTGGGTCACTCAAATGGAGCATTATTTTTCTATGCATGGTATTACTGACGACTTGGCCAAACTTCTCTATGTTGTCCTCTCTCTAGATCCTGAATGCTAGCAATGGTGGCAATGGAGAAAGAATTCAAATCAGGGGTATATTTCTTGGACACAGTTTGTTGTTGAGCTCTATGTATGTTTTGATACTGATACACATTATCTCAATCATTTGACCAAGTTGAAACAGTCAGGCACAGTGGAATACTTCATCACTTATTTTGAACATTTAATCTTTCGAACAGAGGGCAAGTCAGATGTGTTCTTCTGTAAATGCTTTATCAGTGGTCTCAAGGATGAAATCTGATCCCAGGTTCTCATGGCCCGCCCTCCAACTTGGTTGGAAGCTACTCATCGTCATAAAGAGGCCCAACAAGTTTTTTTTTCCCATAACAAAAAAACCCCTTTTGTTCCTCGCCCTCTACCCACTAATCCTAACCCCCTTGTCACTCCCCTCAAGGTCCAGAAACTAACTAGGGATGAAATGGATGAACGCCAACTGAAGGGTCTTTGCTATAATTGTGATGAAAAATATTTTCCGGGGCACAAGTGTAAGGAACAAAAACTCTTTATGGCCATTTACAAAGATGTTCCTGAAGAGGATGTGATAGTTCCTCTTGTTGAAGAATCCCCCCTTCCCGATGCTACCCAGGAGCCTACTAACCCACCTGAAGTTGACTCACTTATTTCCTTTCATGCCCTCACTGTCTTCTTGGCCCCACAAATGCTCAAGCTCATTGGCTACATTAAGAACATGAAGGTCATCATCCTTGTTGACAGTGGTAGCACCCACAATTTTATTCATTGTCACATTTCCCATGAAACCAATTGCTATATTCGTGTTGTCAATAATTTTCAAATCATGATAGCCAATGGTGGGTCCATGAAATGTGGTGGGCATTGTGAAAATGTTTGTCTTAAAATTGGAAATTACCAACTGAAAACTCATATGTTTTCCATTGACATGGGAGGTTGTGACATTGTTATAGGTGTTGAATGGTTACGCACTTTGGGTCCCATTCTTATGGATTTTAAAGAATTAACCATGAAATTCCAACAGGAAGGACAAAGGTATCAATTCCAAGGTCTCACAGTTGGTTATATTGAGATCATTAGTTCCCATCGTATGGAAAATCTCCTCAAGAAAGGCCACTCCGGTATCATTTCTCAACTCCATTCTATTCAAGCTGTTGAGACACCCTCTATGCATCTTGCCCTCCAAGCTATCCTTTCCAAACATCAAGATGTTTTTCCACCCCTCAGGGACTTCCTCCTTCTCGTGGTGTTCATGATCATTCCATTCCCCTTGTTCCTGGCAGTCTTCCTCCCAATGTTCTCCCTTATCATCACCCCTTTTCCAAAAATAATGAAATTGAGAAAATAGTGCAGGAATTGCTCCAAGCGGGTGTTATCCACCCCAGTACCAGCCCTTATTCTTCCCCTGTGGTCATAGTACTTAAGAAAGAAGGTACTTGGCACATGTGTCCCAACTTTTGTGTCCTCAATAAGTTCACCATCAAGAACAAGTTCTCCATTCCTATCATTGATGATCTCTTGGTTGAGTTGAGTGGTGCTCAATACTTCACTAAACTTGATCTATGTTCTAGCTACCACTAGATACATATGCAAGAAGCTAACATACCCAAGACTGCCTTTCGAACTCACGAGGGTCAATATGAGTTTTTGGTCATGCCTTTTAACTTGTGTAATGCCCCCTACACCTTCCAAATCCTCATGAATCATGTCTTCTGTCCTTTTATTCGT
Organism: Picea mariana; assembly: GCA_032191745.1. Taxonomy (NCBI): domain Eukaryota; kingdom Viridiplantae; phylum Streptophyta; class Pinopsida; order Pinales; family Pinaceae; genus Picea; species Picea mariana. Next base: position 12,021 of record JASDQU010681624.1, on the reverse strand, counting down.
CATTTTGTCTTAGTTTTCTTTGATGATATTCTCATCTATAGTAAAACTTGACCATCTCATCTTTTCCATGTGGATCAAATTATCCATCTACTCTCGTAGCACCAACTTTTCCTCAAACGCTCTAAATGTTCCTTTGGAACCTCATAAGTAGAGTACTTGGGTCATATTGTTGGAAAGGCCAGTGTCTAGGTGGATCCTAAAAATATTGAAGCAATGCAGGATTGGACCTGCCTCAAGACTATCAAAAGCTTGCATGGTTTTTTGGGTTTAACCAGCTATTATCGCAAGTTTGTTCACAATTATGGGAATATTGCGGCCCCTCTCACTGCTCTCCTTAAAAATAATTCTTTCACTTGGAATCTCGCAGCGGATCAGGATTTTCAATCTTTGAAGGCAAGTATGTGTACTACCCCGGTCTTGTCCCTTCCTGATTTCACAAAAACCTTTGTCCTTGAATGTGATGCCTCAGACAGAGGAATTGGAGTTGTCCTTATGCAAGAAGGTATACCTTTGGCCTTTACTAGAAAACAATTGTCTGAACACCATTTGGGCCAATCAAACTATGAAAAGGAAATGTTGGCTATTATGTATGCAGTGGATCTCTGGTGCCCTTATCTCCTGGGGCAACGCTTCCAAATTAAGATAGATCATCAAAGCCTCAAATATTTTCTAGAGCAACATACTTTCTCCCTAGAGCTAAAAAAATGGGTAACTAATCTCTTTGGTTATGATTATGAGATCATTTACAAGAAAGGCAAAAAAAATGTGGTTGTTGATGCTCTTTCTCACAAATATGAAGATGAAGGGTTCCTTTTTTCCCTTTCCTTCATTGTACCATATTGGCTCAAGGATATGCGCCAAGAATGGCTACATGATCAGAAAATATCGCATATGATCCAACAATTGAAAGCCAACTCTCCAGTTTCCCCAGGGTAATCTTGGCACAACGATGAACATCACTACAAAGGCCATTTGTATTTAAGTAAAAAATCCCAACTTAAATCCACGATGTTTTCTGAGTTTCATGCTACTCCCACAACTGGGCATTCAGGGTTTACCAAAACCTATGACTGGTTCAAACGTTCTTTTTTCTAGGATGGTATGAAAAAGGATGTTCGCACTTTTGTAGAAGAATGTGATGTTTGTCAACGCAACAAAGGTGAAACCATCAAACCTCCTGGCACACTCCAACCGCTTCCGATTCCACACTCTATTTGGAGGGACATCTCTATGGATTTTATTGTGGGATTACCTAAATCAGGAAATAAGTCTATCATCATGGTGGTTATGGATCGTCTTTCAAAGTATGCTCATTTCTTTGCTCTTCAACACCCATTTACCGCATCAACTGTGGCTCAACTTTTCATGGATCATATATTCAAGCTTCATGGCATGCCTCATTATTTTGTTCCTGATTGAGATCCAACTTTCACCAACAATTTTTGGCAAGAACTATTCAGACTCCAGGGCACCCAATTGCATCTCAGCATCGCCTATCATCCCCAAACTGATGGTCAAACTAAAGTCGTCAATAAGTGTTTGGAGACTTATTTGAGGTGTTTTGCCTCTGAAAGGAAAAATCAATGGGCTCAATGGTTACCATTAGATGAATGGTGGTACAATACTTATTACCATACAACTACTCGTATTACTCCTTTTGAAGCAGTATATGGAAAAAAGCCACCTTTAGTTCTCTCCTACATTCTAGGTGTATCGAAGGTCCAGGCGATTGACCGAACACTTACAGTTCGCGAGGCTATTCTCCGTACCCTTAAAGAAAATTTGGTCATGGCTCAGAATCGCATGAAGCAACAAGCTTATCAAGGTCGCTCAGAACGACACTTTTCTGAAGGAGACCAGGTATTTCTTCGGCTACAACCTTATAAGAAAACTTCACTCAAGGCTGGACATTGTTAGAAACTGGCACCCAAATTTTATGGTCCATATACAGTTCTCAAGCGCATGGGTCAGGTGGCTTATCAGTTATCTTTACCCAATCATTCTAAGATCCATCCTGGTTTTCATGTCTCTTTCTTAAAGAAGGTGATTGGAACTAAGTGCCAAACTCAAACCAACCTTCCCGAGTTGGATGAAGAAGGATCCATCTGGTTGCAGCCACAAGCATTTTTGGACCAGCGAGAGTGTCATCTTCGTCAATGTACCATCAAGGAAGTGTTAGTTTAGTGGAAAGATACAACTCCAACAGATGCCACCTGGGAGCCAACTAACATTCTACAGCAATTTCCTCATCTCAAGCCTTGAGGACAAGGCTGATTCTAAGGGGGAGGGCATGTTAGGGACCTAACCTACCTAACCCCTCAAGTGGGTAGAATAATATATTTCCATGTAATAAAGGTCAATATTAATAAGGCCTAGCAATAATGAGGCATAAGTCAAATGTAAGAAGACCTAATAGAAGCTTCCGCTTCTAGAAGGATCTTCCTCTAGATTGTTCTTTTGGATAGATAGATCTAGTATAAATAGGAATAGAGGGTATGAGAAGTTTTTCCTAGGATATTATTGTAATAGAGATCTGCTATGCTGGAGGTTTCCCCCTCGAAGAGGCAAGTGAACATTACTCTCAGTAATCAAAGTGCTCTTTCCGGTGTTATTCTGGTATTATTTTGGTATTATTGTGGTGTTGTTCTGGTTATATCATTGTTTATCTGCCATTTCTAGCTAATTATTTTTGTTCTGCATACTATTTTATATCTGGAATATTACAAAGTTCCCCCAGGTAGATCGATGTACCACTTCTTAGTGACCCCTGTGGGGGTTCATTGAAATAGCCTCAAATGAATATAATCATCATTAAGGGAGTTAGATGAGCACCATAGATGAAAGGTAGTCACATGATCACCCATGTCTTCACCATTTTTTCCTTCAAAATTTGGAATGTGAGAAGGAATCTTGGTGGAGACAGGGGGCCATGACAGATCGTGATGCATAGGGTCATTCATCAATTTTGACAAGTCTGGTAGATTTAACGTGGTAATAAAAGGGAGTCGGGGTTGCGACGTCAGAGCCCATGCTCCCGGGAAAGACTGGTTTTGAGAGATCACAGGCCAAACAGGGTTCTGGTATATACCATGGCCATGTTCGGTAGGATAGTATCCTCCCAATTGATTCATAAAAGGTTGTAAAGGAATCATTACCGAGGAATTCTCTTGCGAAGAGAAAACGGCATTATAAGGATTACTCATATGAGGACATGCATTTCCCCCAGATGAAGGAACTCCGTGCAGAGGGTTTCCAATACTATAAAAATGAATCCCTTCAGATCAAACACCAGAGGACAAAGGGAGGCTCATCATAATAAAAGGGTTCGTAGGAATCGACATTGTGGAAGAAAGAATGACGAATGAAATATAAGAAGTAGAGGGAACACCCATTTGAGCACTCGATCTTGGAAAAGTGAAGCTAGTATTGGGCCCAAAGGAAGGAGGATTCCAACCTCCTACCGTAGGAAATGGTTGAGGGATATGACCCCCACCAAACGAGAAAGGAGTATAAGGAGGCGTCATCCTCCCAGACCCAAAAATAGGATTAACGTGAAACGACGAAACTGAGGATGAGAAGTGTGAAGTCATGTCTAGCATACCATAAGAAAAAGGATTAGTGACCGAAGGTATTGAATGAGTACTATGATTTGGCATACCTTGTGGAAATACAAAAGGATTCGTTCTAATGGGTTGAGCAAAGACCATGGGTTGGGTAGCATTATATGAGGGAGCCTCTAGAATCCAAACAATTGACGATGAGGGAGTCCAGGGGACTTCGCTAATCACAATCGATATAAGAGTTGAAGGGCTTCCAAAGACAGTCATATCTGACTCAGTACTCATGGTAGGATGATCATGATATTGGGAGGTGGAGATATATGTACCACGCTAAATAACTCTGCGCCTTTTAGGAGGTGACTTCAGTAAAGGATCAATATGTGGTGGTAGATTCAAAAGACAAAGAGACCCGTATTGCTTCATGATGACTCAGAACCTGAGATATAATACAAAATCATAAGGCTGACTAATAATCAGAGAGCACACTCCCAAATAAATCTAAAGTACAATGCACACAAACATGATATGATGGCTGAAAGGGACCCCCTGAACTAAAGTAGGTATGCCTTGCCTAGGAGGGGCCTGATACACCACAACAATAGAGTGGAGGTATCATAACCAGTTATAAGGACCCTCCTAGGCTTCACAACGCAATCGATCAGATCCCTCCGGAGAGGAAATACTCCATAAATTATGTCTATTATCTTATCCCTATCTGACCTATGGTACTTGTATAATAACCCCTGTAAGCAACCTATGCGGCTACCTATGTCAAGCAACTAAAGTTACCACGATATAACCAATGCTCAGGCGAGAAGTCATAAGTCTGGTCCACCATATGGGCAGGGTATCAATGCTCAAAATCTTGAAAGCACTGCCTCTCAAGGAGGTAAAGGCACTAGCAAGACCCCCAGATACAAATAGAACCCCAGAAATATCTCTGATGCTAGGAAGGTACTAGAGGGCTATCTCTGCAACCAACTTCATGTGACCTCTTTCTTAACTCCAATGTGAACGAAGCCTCATGAGGACACCAATTATATAATGGGTTTCACCACTCCCTGGTTAGACAGATATGTTAAGTTTTATATCCTTGGAGAAGTTTACTCACAAAATTTTATTCCAAGGCTCTAGGTCCTACACTTGTTTGTGTACCCTGAAAAATAAAATCATTTCTAATCAATTTTAATTATTCAACATTAATTTTAGTAGCTTCTGTTTACTCAAGAGGTGTGATCATGAAACTGATGGTATTATGACTCAGCATATATAAAAAGAAGAAAATATAAAAAAATTTCTAAGTACTAGTCTTGATTTTCAATGAGATGGTATGTGTAACACACCCGACCCCTAAATGCTCTTTTAAGAGGTGGGGCATCATAATTTCATTTTCCTTAACTAACTCAAATCCTAATTCTGGGATTTCTATCACATCCTTCTTGTCCAGAACTCTCCAACCTCTACCTCCACTCTCAAATTCAAGCTCCGGACTGGTAGATACACCCTTCCCATTTCTTCCTGTGTTTATTGTTCAAAGGCCATGTGGCACCCATGTGGATCCACCTCACACGTATTGTCTCCAAATTCCTACATTCACGATGGAAGTCCATCCACCATTCGATCCCATGACTAGACTCAATCTTCGCTTAACAAATGTCAGCGGGGAATTCGGCACTTAGGCGCCTCAACGTTGAACACCTCTTTGTTATCTACGCAAGAGACCTCCCGGAGTCCCGAACTCCCGAACTCCCGTAGGATTTCCACGTGGCTCTAGCCTTCAGGCCTTTTGGTCTCTCTACAATACTACACCTTAAATGCTTCGGAGTCTTGAAGTCTTAGACTCCTGGAGTTCCAGTCCCTTTACTAACCACTATGGCTAGGTGGGCACATACCAGGGGCTGACACGTGTCACGTATCAATGGGTCTATAGGGTATGTGATACGCACAAATCTAGGTGACACTTGGCACATCAAACTTGGGTCCACATCACCCTAGGTGATGTCACTATGCCACGTCACTCCGATCTGATCATCTTTCATGCCCTTCAATTTCGTGGCCAAGGTATGTCCACATAACCCTTGGATCAATGGTCTTCGCTACTTCGTAGCTTCGACGTTCAAGAGTTTTGCAATGAAAAATCCTCTTTTCTCATAGAGTTGGTTAGCATTGGGATGACCATAGCCTAGATCTGACGGTCTAAGAGTATTCACGTAACCCCAGAGATCTACGACTCCTAACTTCCGCTCAAGGGTCCCTTGGGTCTTGTTGTTGGGCCACTCCTAGAGGGACATCTATCATCCAAAAACACTCTGATAAGAATATGTGGCACCTGCCTTAGGTCACCGATGTCCCCTTACCATGCCATGAGGTCGCCACACCTGGAAATTCCATCACTGGACACGTGGGCCCTCACGTGCTCTCGACATGATACATGTTTCCCCACAATTGAATGATCAAGAGGGGCTCCAAAGGATCCTTAGATACATGGTACACATTACTTCGTGACTCCAGCCTTCGAGGGGGTTTTGACATTACAACACCCATGTCCTCCTGAAGCGATCAACTATGGGCCGACTGCATCGTAGATCCGATGGTTGGGATAGTTCCTGGGCATCCTCATATCTACGGACCATATTAACTTCGGGCTCCGGGACTTCGGAGGATCCATCTCCCTTATGATGAATACCAAATTTCTTCGAACTCGCGAAGACTAAAGGAGTCGAGGAGTTAACACCTACGCTCCTTCTCCAAATCCAACAGTTATTACAGACCTTGGGACCTCCCGAACGGATCTCATTCGCTCGTCTTCCAAACAAAAGGATCTTCCCTTTCGAGACTTAAATCTCACTATCCTTATAGAGCTTCATCAGTTCTGAAGGAATTTTGGCACTGGTGCATGATTTGCACTCTTTCTCCTGAGCTTAAAAAATTCCTTTTCCCAGGAGACTCAAAACAGCTGGGAGTATCGACATGCATACAGGGAAACTATGTTCAAGGTCGACGAACTCACAGTTCATCTGCTTAAACTTGAGCCACTATAGGGTTGGAGCATTTACATATACAAACCATATAGTTCCTTACTTACTTAAATACACAATCAAGAAAATATAAAGGGATATAGTCTAATCATCAAGCAAACATGCACATCCTTGCAACATTCATAGGATATCCAACTTTAATCTACCGTTACAGTTCAATTACACAGGATATGAGAATACTGTTAAGCCCTAATATTGGCTCATTACCCCTTAATTGGGGCATATTAGATTAGTAATGCTATTTTATTTATGTCAGCTTTAGTCCATTAGTTGTAATTTAGATTAGTAATGTTATTTTAATTATGTCGGCTTTAGGCCATTATTTGTAATTATACCTCCTAGTCTCCTATATATAAGAAGGAGACATTTTCATTTTGAATCATCTTCTACTTGAACATTTAAGTGGGGTAAAAGGAGGTTTCCCCCTCGAAGAGGCTTATTATCTGAAATTATCTCTTTTTCAAGGCGTTGAGTACTTTTCCTGAGGTTTTTATATGCTATATTGATGTTTGGTTCTTAACATATGGTATCAGAGCTCAAGGTCTTGGGGTTTCGCTGCTACATCTGAGACACCGTGGAATTTTAACTATAACTTTTTTTCTACAATGTTTCAGAAGAAACATCTTGGAGGGTATTTAGTAGACATATCAAGATACATTGGGTTGAAAATTCATCTCCTAAGTCATTATAATTTTGGAGATACAACCTGTACAAGATAGGGTTATGGAATCATCCTGAAATGAGTCATTGTGAAATTTTTGCTATAAAATTTTTTATGTAGTGTTTCAGACCCTTCACTTCAGAGGCCATTTACAGAAATTAGTAATATAGCTGTGGTAAAAAGGTTAGCTTCTGGGTCATCTTAAATTTGTAGATACACCTTGTGTAAGATAGGGTATCTGAGTAGTCCTATTGACTAGTCTCAAGAAGGTGTTCCAGGTAAAACAAGCATAACTTCTTGCTAGAGTATCCAAATTGAGTGGGACTGGTTGCATTGGATTTTGGACAGTCTGTGTCATTTTGGGTACGAGTTTCAGAACTTGATATCAATTATTTTGTGTAGGGAATTCTATACAAGTGAGATCTCCTGGAAAGGACAAAAATCGACAAGTTGTGAGGAAGTTACTGTAAATTCCACTTGGCACATACAATTTTGATCAGACCTATGGAATTACAGATAAGAAATATCAGAGAACTACCTAAAAGAAAGTTTCATACCCAGAAGGTCCAAAACTTGGGAGACAGAACAGAATAAATATTGTCTAGCAGAACCACCTCAAAATCAAGACTCAAAAGTGATATTTGGCCAACATGCCACCCAAAAAGGGACCTTCTACACCAAATAAGCCTCCAAAAAATCCTAATTGGACTCTTGATGAAGGTGAAGAAATGCGTAGGGACATAAATGATTTACAAAAGAAGACAGTAACTAAATATGAACTACAAGAGATGAGGGATTCAATGGAAGCTAAGTTGGATACTAAGATGGATTCAATGGAAGCTAAGTTGATGGATTCAATTGAAGCTAAGTTGGATACTAATATTGATGGCTTAAAAGGGGAGATCATGGAAGTAATGAGAAATTTTGTAATAGAGAAGACACCCAAAAGTGAAAATGCATCCCATGAAATTCATGATGAGGACACAAGGAAGGTGAATCA
>JASDQU010681622.1:40751-69434 GCA_032191745.1 Picea mariana | reverse complement strand
CTTATTTATGTATGTTGATGATTTGTTGATCACTAGTTTCTCTACTTCAATGATTGTTGCAGTCAAGAGAATTCTACATGACATGTTTTTGATGAAGGACATGGATCTTTTACACTTCTTCCTTGGACTCGAGATCAGTCAGGATGCATCAAGCATCAAACTGTCTTAGGCCAAGTATGCACAAGATCTCCTTGAGAGATTTGACATGACAGACTACAAGTCTACTTCGTCTCCTTTTCCATCAATATTCAAACTTGAGGATGGCGGGGAGACTACACTAGTTGACATCACAGTGTACAGACAACTAGTGGGGATCTTGTTTTATATCAAACACTCTAGACCAGACCTCTCCTATGCAATTGGCGCAGTTTCTAGGTTCATGCAGGAGCTGCATGAGCTACACTGGAAGGATGCAAAGCGTATCCTTCAATACGTAAAGGGAACCATCACCTTTGGGATTCATTATGTAGTAGACTCTACATTAGATCTCATCGGGTTTATTGATTCTGAATGGGCTGGCGATAGCATTGATCGCAAGTCCACATATGGTTACTCACTTAGTCTTGGTTCTAGGCCTATATGTTGGTTGAGCAAGAAGCAAGATTTCATTTCTCTATATTCAGCCGAGGCAGAGTACAGAGGGGTAGTTAACATAACCATTCAGGCTATGTGGCTACAACATTTTCTCACTGAGCTGGGCATTCAGTTTCATCGGTCGATCGGCATCTGGTGTGACAACCGGAGCACTCTGAAGTTCTGCAGAGATCCAGTTCAGAGAATGAGGACGAAGCACATCGAGATCCACATGCACTACATCCGGGACTTAATACACGACAGGATCATCGACCTATAGTTTTGTCCTTCAACAGAACAAACAACAGACATCTTCACCAAGACCTTCACTGAGAAAAATTTTCATTCTCTACGAAGTCGTCTTGGAGTGAAGGACACATTTTCCTAGCAACTGTAGTTTTTCTTTTTCACATACATTGTACCTTGATAGGGGGTTTCTCCCATGAGGTTTTCCCTCTTTCCTCACTTTATTTCAATGTATCTTTTGTATTTGGGTACCTAACATGGCCTCGTTGTCGGGACCCATTCTTTATTTTCACCATAGTGATGTTCAGAGGGGGTGTTGGAGTTACTTCACACACACCTAGGATTTATTTTTCCTAAGGTTTTTCCTTTTTTATTAATCATAATTACTCATTATCCAGTCTCCTATATTTTAGGGGAGAATATTCCACCTGAAGAATATTCTCTTCAGTTGACACTTCAATATGACTAGTTGAGTTGACTCTAGATGTTGCATTGGTTTTGTCACCATGCAACATTGGGATCATCACTAGACTGGCGCATTAACCTTGATTCCTTGATCTACTCCTCACTACACTCTGTTCAGTCAGTTAACTGAAGACTGGTTGACTAGTTAACTCAGCTAGGTGGCAGTTCACTCCCGTAACTGCCTCAGAGACTAGACTAGGTGGCAGTTCACTCCCGTAACTGTTGGTGTGTGTCCAAATCACTCTAGACCACCATTATGATGTATTAGTTACTCATGTAGCCTATATCTATTGTAAATTATTCGCTCTTTGAGTGTGGAATACAATTAATGAGAATTCTTCTATTATTTCTCTCCTTCTTCTTCTTTCTCAATTTCTCTCTATAAATATGTGTAGTATTTTCTTGCTAGATCTATTATGTGCAGGTTCAACACATTTACAATGGACACTGATATATGAATACATGATTCATATATTAATTTACTAATATATAAATAAGTTGGAACCACACATTTATATATCATTTTAACTAATATATGAATACATCATTTATAAATAGATACATATTCACATATTAATTTGAATTTGTGAATATAACTCACTTATTCATATATTAGTTCAACTAATATATGAACACATATATTAGTTAAAAATATATATGGATAAGTGAGAACCAAGCATTAACCAAATATACATAATATATTAATAATCAGTTTCCACTTATCTATATATTATTAAATTAATATATGAATATGTGGGAATCACTTATTCATATATTATTTTATTAATATAGGAATACATGAGAATCACATATTCATATATTAGTAAATTAATATATGGGTTATATTCACATGATCAACTTAATATAATAATGTGTATCCATATTAATATGTATCCATGTTATAGCCAACATATTCATATATTAGTTTGACTTTGTGAAAATAACTTATGTATTCTTTATTAATAAATTAATATATAAATACATGGATTATATTCACAGAATCAAACTAATATGTATTTATGTTATGGATCATGCATTCATATATGAGTTGATTGTATTTATAAAGTCAAACTAATATAATAATACATGAATTATATTGACAGAGTCAAACTAATATCTAAATATGTATTTATGTTATGGATCATGCATTCATATATAAGTTGGTTGTATTCATAAAATCAAAATAATATTAGTTTGATTCTATGAATACAGCCAACTAATATATGAATGCATACTATATAACATGGATATATATTCATATATTAATTTGATTTTGTTAATATAACTTATGCATATTCATATATTAGTTTGATTTTGTAAATATAACTCATGGATATATATTCATATATTAGTTTGATTTTGTATATATAAACTAATATATGAATATAAATCATATATTAATTTACTAATATATAAATATAAATCATATATTAATTTACTAATATATGAATAGGTTGGATCCGCATATTTATATATCAATTTAAATAATATAAATATTCATATATTAGTTTATTAATGTATGAATACATGCCCCAATTAAACTAATATATGAATCATTTATTCATAACATGACTAAATATTTATATATTAGTTTAACTTTAATTTAACTTTGTGAGTATAACACATGTTATAAACAATGTATTTTTTTTTAATTAATCATACTTCATATTTCTCAATTCAAAAAATATAATATATGAATCATTTATTCATAACATGACTAAATATTTATATATTAGTTTAACTTTAATTTAACTTTGTGAGTATAACACATGTTATTTTTAATTAGTCATATTTCATATTTCTCAATTCAAAAAATGAATGTGTGATTCTGGTTATATTCAAAACATACTATATTTTTATTTATTATATGGGTATTACTTTATGAGTATTATATTTTTAATCAAATATAATCAATATAATTAAATATATTTTTATTTTTAGTCACATTAATAGAGGATTTTTTTTATTAATTTTATTTCTAGATATAATTCAATTTAACTTAATCATACTAACATAAATTGTAGTGTAAGAGGTGAGTTATAAATATACCTTCCCTACAAAATGACTCACTCATAATTTTTTATTATAACTCTTAAAAAAAATCATTTTAAATCTCAAAATTTCATTAATTTAGTCTTCAAAATAACCTCTCATTTTCTTGGTAAAATAGTATTTTTGCATATTAGACTAGCCATGATTTCTATAGGTCGATCAAGACAAATTTATCCATTGTTATAGTAGTTGATTATAAATTTTACTGCTTCTTATAGCCAACAATGTAAGACCTGATCCTTTCTTTTTCCACCATGAGGGTTTCATCCCTCCATTTTCCATCAACCATGAACCATTTTTCAAAGTTAAGCTAATTCTTTTCCTATTCAATCTCCTCCTTTTTTTCTTGTCAAACTATGTTCATTATTAATTCTAATTATGAGGCGGGTTACTTGTCAAACCTCTTTTTGGTCTTGGGTTCGACCACTTTGGATTTTGGTAGAATTTCTTGTTTCATCCTTAATGTCTTGTTTGTCTTTTGTTTGTTGTTCTAGAGTTTTATTGGTGTTCCAACTGGTATTTATGTCAATCAACATACTAGGGATTTATACGACTAGATTAAGGTTTCCTTCAGCCAGTATTTTATTGAACTTAATAAAATTTAGGGGGGTGGTCTCGGTAGTAATTATAGTGTTGATGCAAGGCATATTTATAGGTGATTTGACCAGATTTTCACGTTGGTCACTTGTGTGATTGTCATTGTGTTGGTGTTCTTCATAGATATCACACATTAAGTGTCATTCATGTGGATATAACTAGGTTCATGTTTCTTCAAGTGCCTCATGGTTGATTCTTATGTCTTGGTCAATTACATTGTGATCGGCTATTCTTTCATTTCAACCATTTTTTAACTACATTGATTCTTTCTTTGTCTTCTTCTTGGAAACTAGTGAACTCCTCTTTCTTCACCCTTCCCTGCAATGGCACCACTTGACTAGTACCTGCAATTTATTGGGATGGTTTCTTTCTTTGTATTCATTATTCATCTCCTTATACTTCTCTTTTTGATATTTCTCTTGTCAACTTTCTTCCTTGCTACTTCCATCCTCATTTCACATTTGACCCCAATCCACCGCCATGATATGTGGATGATTATGATTATTATTTGTCTATTCGATTAAGGATCATTATATAAATCCCAATCCTACAATAATTTTTTACTTGATTATGCCATAATCATTTGTTTTATTGGGATTTGTTTTTCAAGAGTCTACCCACCAGACTACTTGGTTTTGAAGTAACTTTCACCTAATGGTTCCCCTAAGGTTTTTCACCATTATAATTCTTTATTATTTTTCTTTTCTTATTCTTCTTTATTTTTTGTCAAGAATCTATCCACTAGCTAACTAGTTATCGGGCAACTTTCTGCATAATGGTGCCTTGAAGGGTTTTCACCATTTTGTTTCTCTCGTTTTTTCTTATTTTTTCATTATGGATAATAATTATTCAAGTGAGAACCATTGAATACCTTTTCAAGGAGATTTCCTTGGAGAGTTATTAATTTTAATACTACAATCAACCTTATAGCCTCCACTACCTATGGGCCTACCCAGGTGGTCTCCAATTTTCTCAATTTTCCTTTGATTTGTTGTCATAGAGAATTACCAAGTATCTTGTACTTATTTATTTTTCTTTATATCTCAGTCATGACATGACGTTTTTTTGTTGTTTCTTAACTTACTGATGATGAAATGCAATCATGGGTTCTTCCTTGAGTTTTTTTAATTCATGCAGGTGATTTTCTTTGGATTTATTTAAATCATATTGTAGCATGGAAGAGACTCTTTTTTATTAGCTCTAAAATGTGGAGGAAATATTGCTTCTTTTCCATATGGAAGTTTGAAGGGTGTTTTTCCAGTCAATTTCTTACATGCAATATGGTATGCCCATAAAACAACAGATACCTTATCATCCCAGTCATCTCTATCAACCCCACATACTTTTGTGAGTCCCTTGTGTAAGGTTTTATTGACAGACTTAACTACCCCATTTTCTTAGGGATGATAGGGAAATGTCTTCAAGTGGTTGATTAGGAATTATTCCATTAATATGCTTATGGTACTATTTACAAAATGTGTTCCTTCGTCTCTTTTTAGTGTTAATGGGGATCTAAATCTCATGACAATATTATAATAGATGAAATTAGCTACAAATTCTTTTGCACATGTTTCAACTAGTTATTCTTTAGCCCAATTAGTGAGGTGCTCGACTACAATTATGATGTACCTAGCCCCTAACCTTTTCCCCTTTTGGAAATGTCCTAACAAAATCACTAGTCTCGATTTTGAATGGTAGGCTTGGGTTGAAAGAATGTAATGGCATTTCATGTTTCTACAATGGTCAACCCATCCTTTGGCACTTGACACATTTGTTGACCTTTTATCTACAATATTTTTGTAGTTCAAGCCACCATAATCTAGTTTGTAATATTTTTTTGGATATTATATCTATGTGGAAATTCCCTCCTACCAAACCAACATGTGTCTCTTCAATTATATTGTCCCTTTCATGCTCTAAGACACATATCCTTATTACATCATCTGGTCCTAACTTATACATATATCCATTCATAAGTGTAAAAGGAGCAACTTTCATTGCAAGTACCTTTTTTTCTTTTCTAGGAGATTTTCCAATGCCTTTCCTTCTTGCAAAAATTGGACATCCTCTACTAATTCTTTGGGTGTCACCTTAACTCTAAATAAGTGACCATATAAAAGATCATCATCAATTCTTATTACTTCCTCTCTAACTTTAATCTTGACAAATGATCTAGCCTAACATTGTTCTTCCCTATTTGCACAATCACCTCAAACTCAAATTCTTAAAATAATAAAATCCATCTACAAACTCTCCCCTAACGTACTAGTTTGTTGATCAAATATCAAAGATTAGTGATCCATGTAAAATATAAAAGGATTGACCAACAAGGAATGTCTTAATTTCTACTAGTTTGTTAACCAAATATCAAAGCTTGGTGATCCATGTAAAATATAAAAGGATTGGCCAGCAAGTAATGTCTGAATTTCTATAGGGAAAAAAACATTCCAAGGACTCCTCATTCTATAGTTGAATAATTTCTTTCTACCTTGTTTAATTTTTGAATGGAATAAGCATCGGGGCGATCGACCATCTCATTTGTGAGTTGGATGAGAACCTCTATAACTACAACATTATATTCATTAACATGCATGCGAAACTTTTTCGACCAATTGAGGAACCTTAATATGAGAGCTTCAACCAACTTTATTTTGAAAAACTCAAACGATTCATTGCAATTTGCACTCCATATGAATTTTGTGTCATTCTTAAGTAGATCATAATTAGGAAATGTGATGTCTAAATAATGTCTTATGAATTTGCAACAATAGTAATTGGTGTGTCCCAAATATATTTTTATCTATTTGTTATTAATAGGGAGCTTTAGGTAGAGAATTACTTTAATTTTTACCGTGTCAACTTTTATCCCATCTCTGTAGACAACATCAATAGGATATACCATTATGATTTGTCAATAGGCTAAATGATTCCAGCTACAGCATGCCTTTAATTTCTTAATCTTTTTGTATTTATGTGAAATTTTGTATGGTATATTATTTATATGTTTGGCCCTTGCCATTAGATCTATATTCACTTCTCCCATATCTTTGACCAAACACGTTCAAATATGTATAATCCCTCGTGAAGACATATTGGTATTATTTTAGCAAGTCGACTATTTCAGTAGTTTAGGTTTCCATATAGTATTCTCTTATCCTAGTCATTTTATTTCGACCATAATTTGAAATAGCAAATTCTATATACTCTTATCTCTTCATCCATCCACTCGCTTGCCTTTGATTAATCCAATTTCCTTTATCCTTCGCGAACTTCATTATACTTCGGACACTTGCTTAGAAAGTGAATTTTCTATTGCTCTTATTGATCAACTTGCTTAGAGACTTCTAAGATATATTTCACTTGTTTCATCACTTATGAATAATATTTTCCCCATTTAAAGCTTTTTCTAGAGAAAACATTCATTTTCCATGTCGATGTGAAATGTGATGTGACTACTTTGTTGATGCCATGATACTTGATTACAAGTCGAGATCAACCCTTTGTTAAATTGTGATGTGTCCTTCTCTTGGGTGGTTTTATGACTTAGTTTCTCATGTAATCTCTAATCCATTGGATTCCCTCTTTCAAGCCCGGCTTATGCTAGGATGAAGGCAAAATCTTTAATAATTTGTTTTTTATGTCTTTCCATGTACATGTATCTCCCCTTCTTCAATCTTATACCACTTGTATGGTAGGTCATCTGGTATGCTTGAGATCATATGAAGCTAGACTCATTCATATTGATATCCTATTCTTCTCCATTCTCTTTTACAATTCTAAATGTGAGTCACAGGGTTAAACCATAGCGTGAATTTGACTATGTTGGTGGTTGTAAATGAAATATGTTTCTCTCCAAATCATTCAACAAAATACATTGTTGTCATGTTCCATGTCTATAGTCGAGGTGCATGTGTATCCCACCAATAAGTAACTTGTCCCATAAATGATTGTACCAAGTTTTTCAAATGACTTTGCTCACCAACCGACTTCGACACCTCATTGACATGGACCATAGGTGATTCACGTTCTTCAAATGGTAATAGGGGAATTATGGTTGGTTTTGTTTCCATAGGTATTAGACTTAGATTCTCTCTAAGTTTCTTTTCATAGATGATAGGAACAACTTTTATTGAAAAATAAAGGTTGGAAGTTGTCTTTTCGTATAGCTTCAATTGTCTAGCATTCTCTTGTTTTGAACTCATAGCTCTTGATCTACCACTCATACAACTATGTACCAAAGTTTTAACTTATGGAAAATAGGGAACCATGCAAAAATTCTCATATAGCATTTGGTTCTACATTATATTTGTTTCCCTGTATTACTTGATACAAATTATTGGCGTCAATTTCTTCTTCCCAGGATTTTATCAATGGTTTTACTTCCCTAGATCCAAGGGTATGCTGATATTTCTTTTGTTCCCTTTAATTGTAAACATCCATTTTGAGTGAGATTGCGGCTTTCATTTTTCAACCACAAGGTCAACTGCTAAGTATGCAAGAATATCCTCGACTAAATTAATCACTTTAAAATCGATCATTATCAGTATCCCCACGATTACAGTTTCCACACCTTTTAGAATTCCAATTGGTTCAATGAATCCATGATCTACTAATTTCAAGAAATTCTTGTATCTAACTAATTTAGGTCTTGCCATTCCAATCTAGATTTCTTTTAGGAGAGTATTAACCTAGGATCCGAAGTCGAAAATGACCTATGGATTCATGAACTCTTTGAATCCCAGGTTGACTTGAGGATCATGATCATCATGGATTTTTTCTTGTTGAGTCAGTTGGCATGAAATTTTTCATTTTTTCCTTTCCTCTTTTCACTCTTTGAGAATATTTAACAATTATATCAATCTAGCAATTGATTCTTCTTCTTTTATAATATTAATGAACTCATCCAGGAATGTGTCCTCCATTCCTTTTTGGTATCCCTTTTGTCAGTTTTCTTGTCTATTCTCTTCTTCTACATTGTTGATCAACCTAACCGCTTCTCTTGTAAGTCATACTTATTTTTAGGGGTTTGGATACCAATTATCTTTTCATACAAGTTGTAATTATGGTGCATTTTCAATGGAATAGTTCCTCCCCCCCCACCCCTCAATATTTGTTGATCACGTTTAAGTTATTGGAGTTTAATAACTCATGCTTGGATATTCTTTGCAAGAGATCAATGGATCTCTTATTTTTTATATTTTCTAGCATACTCCTCCAATATTCTAAGGAGTTATCACCGACTCCACATACAGTATAGTATTTGAGGTCATTCATGTCCTTCAATGGATAGTTTGGGTTGATGTAGTGTTCTTTGAGGCAAATAAAGAAATATTGTTTTTCAAGTCTTTCTTAACTACATCCTCCAAGATTTCCATAATGGCATTGGTGACCTCCTCGGTATCCCCCTTGACCTTGATACCCTCCATCACCTCCTCTATCTCCCTATCCTTGGTTCTTATATGTGGCTTGTATGTGATAAATATTTTGGTAGTCTAGTTTGACCCGACCATTACGTTGGCATTCAATGATATTATGGGTCGATTCTTCACAAATGGAGAACCATTTGGGTTTAGAATTCTTCAAATTGTTCAAGAAATATTTTGTTGTGTGGTTTGTGATAGTCTAATAGATTTTGTAGTAATATTCAATTGTGACCCATCTAACATCTAGATATCTATCTTTTGCATTGTGGTTCTTGCAATAATATTTTGTGTGGACTTCGTGCATGCATAAGCTGCACCATGATTCACTTATTCTCAATTCAAGATCACTCAATGAATTCTCCATCATATCCATTTTCTCTTTAACTTTCCTATCCGGGAGGGTGCAATCCAATCATCATCAAAATAAATCTATTGATCTTTCTTGAGGGCATATTCACCTGATTGAATTTCATGCATCCTTAGTGGTGCCCTAATTCTTTGATGTAACACTACAACAAACCATTGTATGATCAATTCTTTGCAAATTTGGTACAATATTTGGATAAGCATATTTGATGCAAGAGCATCACTCCACCTCATCACTCATCAGTCAGATTTCATGCACGGTGTGCATTCAAGAAAGGATAGGCGTCACCCTCTTATTTTTTCCTCTAGAATCCAAGACGAGATTCAAGAATTTATCGAAGACGAGCTAGAAGGAGAAAAATCTTTCTTTCTCACAAGATGGAGATAAGGTCACCATTAAAAGGCTGACGACAAAAGGGATCTGCATCTGATTTGGGGCAGATTTCCATCATTGTAATCTGTCCATGAGACAGGCGTTTTTAAATGGTGATTTGACACCACTAGTTTATCTTGCGAGGGAAGCTCATAGAGCCGCTCTTGTATAAATATTTGTATTGTAAGAAAAGTAGAGGTTAGGTGGTGGAATGTTAGAGGAAACTCAGAGAGTCGAGACTCAGTTGTAGCTCAAACTCCACCATTGTAATTTGGCATTCTACCATTAATAGAAAATGACAATTTTTCCTGTTGTATCTTTTTGTTCAACAGATGTTGTGTTATGAATGTCATTGCATGTTTGTGAATTGTAGATGGATGTTAGAAATCATCTACAGGGATAGAGATACATTTTTCTATCCGTGAGTGTGCTAATTTAAGTTTTGTTCTCTAGGCTAAGTGCAAGGAGTGCGCGACAGAGAGAGGAAACTATGTGAGACGACGCAAAGAGTGTGTATCTGAACTTAGTGGATTCAGAAGAGAAGCTACCAGGACGGCATGATAGATTAATTTACAGACTCATGGAGAAATTTCAAGGACGTTAAGTCCCTTGAAAATAAAGACTATGTGGAGAGAAGCACAACCCAGAGTTACTGAACACTCTGGAATACTTTGCCAGGAGGGCATCAAGCTTGTGTGAGCATTCACAAGAGAAACACTACTGAAGGTGTTGAAGAATCTCAGAATTGTTGAACAGTCTAGTGAAGGAAGGCTTTGAAGAAGTGCAACGCCAAAGGAAAGGAGGTGACTTAACCTTTCCATAAGGCAGAGAGAGAGAAGCCATCGAAGAACTGATCCAAGCATAAGGAGTGCACCTAAGGTGTTATGAGTTCACCTTATAATCTCAGAGAACAAAGTGACGAGTTTCCAGAAGGGCACAAGGAAGTTCACAAAGGGACGTGAACTCAGGAGGTTTTTTTAAGACTTCGCAAAGTCATAGGAGAGTTGCATAGATTTATGCAAGGAGTGTAGAAAGCCTTTGAGAATAGCCTAAGTCTCGAAAGGTGAATTGGCACTAAGTGTGTAAAGGAGTCGAAGATTTTCCGAATTCCCGAAGACGAAGAAGTCATCCATCGTCGGGGAGAAGACAGGTGGTTGAATATCGAGAAGTTCGAGAGCAGGAGCTTTGAAAGGTTTTTCTCTTCACGAAGTTGCAAAGAGCGAAGTAAATGCAGACCGTTGGATCTAGAAGACACGTGGTGGAAGGTCACGTATTTTTAAGGAGGAACCCTTCAAAGAAGAATCTAGAGAAGTCCTAAAGAGCTAAGAGCTGGAGGAATCTTAGTTTTCCATCAAGGAGGACACGTGGAGTTGGATTGGCATTTCATTGATTCACAAGTCGGGGAAAGTGGAGTCGGGAGAAGAGAGGATTCACGAAGTCCTAGCTCGTGAAGTGATCACAGTCGTTGATCGCAAGAGGAACATGGATCGTAGATCTGGTCCCGAAGGAATTCATTGATTCCGAAATCGGGGAAAGGAGGAAACGGTTGCGTGAAATTCCTGAAGCACGAGGTCATGAAGGAAATTGACCCACGGTCGTGATCTGTGGTCACCTCAAGGGAGGATCTTAGCATTGAGAGCTAAGGTCCTTGGCGTAAGGGTTAAAAGCACTAAGGAGAGGGTTTGTAGGTGCCACATCGCGGGTGCTGAGAAAGTGAAAAAGGGCATGCGTCAAGTCAAATCGGTTCCATCAAGAGCCCAAAGAACCATTCGGTTTGATGACTTGAATGATCCTAGACAAGGAGGTCGAGCCATCCATGAAAGAGAAAAAGGAAGGGGGGAGGTTGGCGTCAATATCCTTAAATCATTTGTTGTATTTTTGTACTGACTCCCTTAACATCTGTTTGATTTCTTTCAATTTTTTATTAGATAAGTGTTTGTTGTCTTGCAATTGAAAGAATGATAAAAAAATATTCTTGATTTTTCTTTTGATCTAGTTTGATTATCTGTGAAAATCATAAACCATGTGAGGGATTATTTTCTTAGATCCATCTCAAATTGCACCTTTTTCTTTGTTTCATCTATGACATCCATTGTGTCCTAGAATTTATAAAAAATGAACCAGTTTCTTTTGGGATCTTCATTTACTTCATAACGAGGTAGGTGATGGTGTGCCATTTGGCTTGTATTCGATGGTTTTGACTATGAATGTGGAGGTGTTAGTGGGATTGAATGTGACTGTGGATATGTCAATGGGATTGACTGTGTTGATTATTCAACTTGATTCATCAATTGATTATTGGTGTTCTCTTTGAAAGACATTATTTGACATCTTGTGGAGCTACCTCTATATAGTAGGCTCGGTATTTATATTCTATAAAATTGATTTTTTTGTTGTTGTGTCTCTTCATCAAAACCCTAATTCAAGACCATTTTTTCTTATTTAGTGATTAAATTCAACAAGGGGGTATGGCCATGAGATCCTCAATACATATGAGTATGTCTTTGTCACCCTGGTTAGGAAATTTATCCATTTTCCTTTTGAATGTGGAATATAGATCCATAGTCAATCAATAACTCTTTTGTGTTCATAAAGTCAACTCCACATCGAAACAAGACCAATTTCGACATGTAACTGATGTCAAAGGATTTTTCTAATAGTGGGACTTGATTTATCTGAGTCTGGCATTCTATGCATCACTGGACCCAACTTGTCGAAATCCATACTTTCACTATTTCCTGACAATTGAAGGGCTCCAAATGTTACCTCTACTAATTTTAAATATTCATCTAACTCAAGAATCATCGAGTCTACTTCAACTTCCACATTCATTGATCACCATCAAACTCATACAAGGTCAATGCACCAACAACTTGTCTTTCTCAAGGACCTATTTCTCTTCTAGATTGACAAGGATCCATGGCATCATGCATTTCATCCCTTCTCCTTTGTCTTTTATCCCATTCAATTTTTTTAGATCGACCATGGATTTATGGTGTTACATTCTTCTTGTGGTTATTTTCTTTGTTTCTTCATCCAACATATATTCTCTTTGTTTTTCAATTGATGTTTGATTCCTCCCTTTCCTTGGCATGCTTGCAACATGTTCTACAATGTAAGTTGATTAGGATTTTACTCCACTTGAGGCATCTCACGATCTACTACCCCCCATCGTAGACCCCAAGTTTAATCTTGTTCAACAAAGTTGATCCTTTCAATCATGTTCATTTTCGTATAAAGTGCTCCCACTCTTCCAAGTTCTTTTTGTAGTTGGAATCTATTGGTGTTCCCAAAGGAGGTT
The DNA here is from genome assembly GCA_032191745.1 of Picea mariana. NCBI lineage: Eukaryota > Viridiplantae > Streptophyta > Pinopsida > Pinales > Pinaceae > Picea > Picea mariana. The sequence continues at coordinate 56,038 of JASDQU010681622.1, read as the reverse complement.
GTGCTTCAACAATATGGCCAACACCCTTATCAAATAAAAAATTGTGCAATAGTGTTGGTGTTGTGAGGAGGAAACTATCATGGATGCAGTTATAAAATCATTTCTTTACATTATCCAAGAACATAAACTCTTATATTGTTTGTTCTTTGCAAAAGTCTTCCACAATTTGCTCATCCTTCATTGTACTATTCATGTGAATCTTTATCAATGTATTTCTGTATCTCCTCTAGTATTGCCTCCGAGGATTTTTTGTGAGTTTTAATGAAAAATTGTGCCCTTGTCTGTGCTAGTGTTAGTTGGTTTCTTCTAGCATAGTTTTTCAACTAATTCTCTAACTTCCTCTTCCACCACTCACGAATTGCCTCCATACTCAACATTTATGGATGCATATAACTATTTTATAATCTTTGTTTGTGTTCTAGTGACAATAAAAACAATGTTGTCATCTATGGGATTACACACAAAACAAATCACCAATAATGCAATTACATAGCTATAATATACAACAATGTAACAACCCTAATTAATTTTTTACTTGTCATGGTTGTTAAATTAAATTAAATTAATTATTAAAATAAATTCATTGAGTCTTTTATTATAACATTATTAAATTGGTAGGTGAAGTAGTTAATGGGATGGATAGGGTTGTTGAGGAATTAATGGGGGGATAAGGTAGTTGGGGAATTGAATGAGGGAAAGGGATTCGAGGGAGGAGGATGAGGAAGAGGGGAGAGTTCTTGGATAGGGATTTTGGGATTGTTTTGTTTTGAGGAGAAAATTGGGGGGAAGAAGAAGGAGGAAGAAATTCTGAAAGGAGTAGGAGATTGCTGAATAGATTGGTTTTTTTGGGGGGAACTCTCGCAGGGACACTATTGTTGCTGGGAATTTTGGGCTCGGGGGCTAGGAAACTATAAGGATTCCTGGAGCTAGGGATTCATAGAGGTTGTTCGTAGCTAGCTTGGAGGTTAATATTCAGTTTGGGGTAGTTTGGGGAAAGCAAAGAAAATCAGAAAAGGGGTTAAATCAACTAATCTGCAGGTTGAGGTATGTATATTATGAATTTTACTAGTTGATCTGTGGTTATTATGTTGTTATTATGTTTTTTTTTATTATTATGTTACTATTTTTATACTTCCTGGTATAAATATTAGTAGATATTTATTTATTTTGAGGCTTTGTATGGAAGGCCTTACATATGATATTAGAGCCCGGTTTCAAAACTGAAACCTAGGCTTGACCACCCACATAACTATACAATCTATTCCCAAAACCTACATCCTAGAAAACCTTTATTTACAACCCATAAAACCTATGAAGACTACCCAGAAGAACCCTATCTAAATGCAAAACAATATTTTAATTGCATATAGACGTATAGATCTTATTTACAGTTCTTATAGCTGAAATTTACAAAACAAAAACACATTTTGAATTGCAGCACTACCAGACGCCCCAAATCATAGGAGTGATGAAAATCATCTATGCACTGTGTGGCCCCACTGATCTGATAACTCTCATCCCTTGTTCTAGTGTTATAAATTGTTCCACGATTTATTTCCGCGCAGTCTCATGCTCTGCCCCGAAATGTTTCAGGAGCTTGAGTCATGTCTCTATGAACTACCCAGGTACGAGGCGAAAGACAATACATATGCCATCCCTTGTCGCACCAATCGTAAAGAAGCATCACTTCCTCGTGCAAGCCACTCTAGCATTGCTCGCAGTTTTGATCCAACTATTGTTCCGAGTTCAAGTCCCCCTCTTTCAAATATTTGATGTCTTTGCAAGATCTCTATGTCCTCTTCACCTTTGGGCAACCTTGAGGTCCCCATCTAGAGGTCAGTTCCTCTACGGGCCTCTTCGTCCCTCTCTTACATTTCTGCATCAATTTTCCAGAGTTCGTCCACATTTGATAAACCTAGTAATCATACAAATTCTTCTCATAAATTTGACACAGATTAGAATTTGAATGTGTGGTACTTATGGTGTTATGGATGAGGATCCACCATCACCTCTCCCCATTTCTTCTCCTGTAGGACCCTCACGAAACCATTGTGGCGCTTGACAGTGTTGAATAGGTTGCACAAGTCCATCTCCTACCCTTCGAAAACCACCGGATGGCTCTTGAAGCTGGTGAATGGCCTGCAACTTTGTCGGTAAAGAGAACGTCTGCAAATCCTGAGAAAACAGTGGTTTCCAGCTCTTCGAAGGGACAATCCTGCAAATCCCATAGGGCTCAACCTTGACCTTGATATTCTCGATGAATCTTATGGAGGTCCCCGAACTCTTCTTTCGTAGGGTAGAATACTGGTGCAAGCGGTATATTTAGGGCTCCAAACACCCACGAAATCTCATTTTTTTATGCCCATCGTTGAGTCCATTTGAGGATTGACTTCCTTCTTAATCATGAAAAATGATTTAGGATCCTCTACATCGATGGGTATCGAAACAACTCTCTTAGAATCAGGCTTCAAAGGGTTGTTCCCTTTGATAACCAAGCTCAAATTTGTGAGGGATTATTAGTAGGACTTTGGACTAGAACTATGATCGTCTTCGACTTTAGCTTGGGCACACCCTAATATTCCTAATATGGTTTTGTCGGGGTCACGGTGGCTGTAACATACGGGTGATAACTGTAAGGATTGTGATACGATCTTCTCTATGGAAATCGATCCCATGACCTGCCAAAAAACAGGTATTTCATAGTTTTTTTTGCAATCCCCCCCTCCCCCGCACCACCACTAGTGCCTAAACACAACAAGGAGAGATCCATACAGGTAGCATACCAAGATCAGGCGATCAAGCTATCAAGCGTTGAAGCCCAGAGGAAGGAAACCCACGGGCTAAAGAGTGCACTATGTGTCCATGCGAATTGGGAGGGTCGGGCACGTGGGTCTCACGCAAGAACCCATATTTACCACCCTCCACCTCATACCTTCATACACCCAAACCCTAAAACCCTGAGCCCTTTAATAAATTTTTATTATTATTATAATTATAATCGTTTTATTTTTATTTATTTATTTATTATTTATTTATTTGATTATTTTGAGCAAAGATAGAGAGAAGAGGGAGATCTGTTGGTTAAGAGCGCAGATCAGAATTGTATGCTTTCATTTTAATATATTATAAAGAACAATTATGTGGACATAGGAGAGGGTGAACCACGTATATTTGTCTTGTGTGTGTGATTGATGTTGTGTTATTTTTCCTTGATATACTGTTATTGCATTGTTGTGGTAGATATGAAGTTGTATGGAGTAGATCTAATTTGATAAGTGATATAGGCATGTTGTATTGTTCTAGTATTGGATCCATTTGGTATTCCCCTTGGTTGTAGACACTTTTTTCCTGTAACCCCCCCATAGTTGCTTCGGGTGAGACTGCATCTGCTTCGTATGTGTAGCCAAAAGGGCCAGTACTTATGGCTTGTTGGTGCGCTCTTGGATATGAACCCTGGGTCTTCCCCTGTGCCAACAAATGGTTCTGTTGCCGAGACAGGAATCTTCTTGAGGGAATTTCAAAGGGGTTCCCACCAAAGACAGAGATTAAAAAGTGGATATAGGATCAAGAAAAGGACTTCCCTGAAGCCCAGAACAAGAACCCTAATCTAAGTACAGAGGATTGGTTGGAGAGACATATTTTTATTGATACATGAGATATTATTTGGAGGAATCCATCATGAACTATACGAGTGGTTAGCCAGGTTGGTAGATACCCAGTTTGAGGTCTGATCTAGACCTCCTGCAATTTGGATGTCGACGTTGATCAAGAATGTCAAGAGAGTTGATAACATTGTGTCAAGAGAAGTATATCATTGGTTCGATAGAACCATTGGAGGCTACATCACCAAGTTTGTTATTGACAAAGTAGAGTCGTATCACCAAGCCAATAGATGTTTTTTCAAGGAACCCAGAGGAAAAAAAATTACACTTTATGAAGTTCAGAATCAAGATCTTTTTTCATGAGAAGAACATCTTGAAGATACAGTATATTGGTCGAATCTGAAAAGGATAATGTTCAAAAACTCGGACGGTGATAGCGACACAAAGGCTGGACATATGCACAGTGGGAGAGTGTTCAGAGAAGTTCATCTTGCGAACCTATTCAAGAATAACTACGGAGACGAGGGTTTCTACAGTGGAGAAGAAGTAGATCTGACCAATGAAGAGCATTCAGAACCCGCTAGGGCAGAGGAAGACAAAGCCGAAGAACTTCGTCGAGATGAGCCAGAAACTTCAGGAACTGCACAGAATGTTGAAGTAAGTTCTATTATCCCTCTTGTTGATACAGTAGTATTAAGCAATCAGAGTAATCCAAGCCACCAGAGCGTCCATAGCTCAATCACTATTAGTCCACCACATACTCAATCAGGGACCCTAGGAAGATATATGGAAGATGAGATGAGATTCCCTATCTTTAGGGGATATGGATCTAAAGATCCTGACCAACACTAGTTCCTATGTAAAGCCATATGGAATATTAAGAATGTCACCAATGAAGCAATTAAAAGAACCCAGTTTAGTACTACCCTAAGAAATCGTGCACTAAGCTGGTACACGAAGCTTGTCCAAGGACTTGCGTAGCCTAAGCCACTAAATGAGATCAAGAATGTGATTATTTCAGAATTGAAGAAACCTAAGTTGGAGTCCCAATGTATTACAGAACTGAAGGAGATCAAGCAGAAGGTAGCCAAGCCAGTTTGGGAGTTCAATCATAGATTCAAGACCCTAATAGACCGATTGACTTTTCAGATTCTGGATGATCAAAAAAAGGAATGGTTCATTGTTTCCCTCTTACCACACATCAGAGTTCCTCTGATGCAGCAAAAGATTGCTTCACAGGCTGAGGCACTAGAGATCACCATGAAGTTATAATCAGCCCCTATGGAAGAATCCATCTCAGGTATGAGTCAGATATTGAGTCAGCTAACTAGTTTGTCTTTGTAGGTCAAAGATATGAAGAAAGACAAGGGAAAAGATAAAAGAGAAGACATTTGGTGTGTTAGATGCAAATCAGAAGGCCATGAAAAGGATAAATGCCCTCTATTCCATGAGTACTTATCCTCTGGAGCCCCAAGCCCTTTGAACCAAATCACCTTACCTTGGTGCTAGGTATGAAGAAATAGGCATCGCCCTGGTGAGTGCTATTACATGAAAAAATATGTTCATACACCCACAAATTTGTATTGCACATTCTGTAAGTCCGTGGGACATGATGATAGGGATTGTAGGGCTTATGATCTCATGTATGAAAGGTCAAGAGACATATACAAGATTCAAGGTGAAGTACAACAAGAAGGAAACTCTACGCAGTACAACTCCCCTAGGAGAGGAAACTTCAATCCTCATGGTGGATTTAGAGGAAGAGGACGAGGAGGAGGTATGGGTCGAGGCCAAGGACAGATCATTTGTTATAAATGCGCACAGCGAGGACACTTGGTAAGGGACTTTCAGAACCCTTGCACTACTTGCAGCTATTGCAACTCCTTGGAGCATGTTATTGAAGAATGTTCAACACTGCTGGCTAAACTTCAAGAGAAACGAGGACCTCAGTAGAACCTGCAGATACAGCTGATCAAAGATTAACTTCGCGGAGAATGCTCTAGAGTCGTTGTTATTACTAGAGGAGGAATTGTTACAGGAGATGACAGAATGATCCAAGGGAAGACTACAAAAGATTCAGGAATTAGGAAAGTTGCAAAGAAGACCCAAACCTTTGATGCAAAGAAAGAAAGACAAATATTTGAGGAAGCAAGAAAATAGTTCAAAGGAGACCAAGGTTCTTCATCAAAGACAAGACCGGAAGTAAGAGAGTATGGAATGCCTCAGGCATTTGAATGGTCTTCTTTGCCAAGAGAATGAAAAGAGGTAAGCAAGCTCATGGAATTTCTATATACTTGTGTTAAGTTGATTCAGGATGAGAGCGTTGTCCAAGAACTACAAAATTTAATCAGACAATATGAGCTAGGAAATATAGACCCCCTACTGAATAGGGAAGTACAACAAATCGGTAAGAAGAGAAGGACCAATAAGGAATTACATTTGAATGCTCAAATAGGAGAATATGATATAGATTATGTAGTCCTCAACTTACGGTTGGAGGTCGATGTCATGACGAAGAAAACTTGGGAACTAATGGGAAAACCTAGGCTGATCTATTCCCCTATCAGGCTCAGGATGGCTAATCAGCAAGTTGTAAGCCCCTTTGGCGGACTAGAAAATGTCCCTGTGGACATTGATGGACTAAGAACATTTGCAGATTTTGAGGTAATTCAGATAGTTGATGACAAATACCCTTACCCTGTGCTGTTAGGAATTGATTGGGCCTTCAATAATTCCACTGTGGTTGATTTAAAGAAAAGGCGTATGAATTTTTAAAAATATGGCCTTAGGGTCATTGCACCCTTATATCTAGATGAAGGTTAGAAATATACAGAGCCCATTAGAGAAGAAGATCACGCATATGAACTGGAAAATATATACAAATTAAAAACCAGATAGCAGGATTACATTAATCCTACGGTCGATGGAATCTTAAGTTGGCAAAGTGATAGCGCATGTTCATCAGACTCAGAAGAAGCACTAGAGAATTGGCAGAATAAAATGTATGAAGTATCTACAAGAAAATGTGCTAGACTAACCAGAGAAGTTCACTGGATCAGCACAACAATAAGTAACTTACCCACCTTTGATGGTCTAAATCCTTTAGAAACCTTCGTGTTGGAATTTGAAGAGAGTGTACCAATGCAACAACGACTGTTGGCAATTGATGAGGCCCTAAGAGAAACCCCAGCAAGATGCCGGGGGGCACACAAAAGTAATATTACATATTAGGTATAGTGTTGTACCTTGATGACAGTGTGGTTCTCGACACAAGTAGAAGGTTGTGAAGTTAGATACACAGGTCGAAGCTTCCCAAAGGACCATGTGTGAAGCTATGAGGAAGCCTGGAGAACCATTCCTCAAGAATAATGGGTACACAAATTCATCAACACACTGGACACGACACCTGTCAATTGGTACCTTCAAGCAGAGATGCGCCTTATCACTACAGAATGGAAAGGTATGACTCATAATTTTGTAACCACCTTCTTATTTGAAATTCAATATACTTCAATAGATCAAGAACTACAGATTGTCAGACAGAAAGTATTTGAGGCGGCCTCTAGCCTCCCTTTAGAGCAAGACGAGGACGAATGGACTATGCCTCTACAAAATCTGCAAGATTGTTGCAACATCAATGTTGATGAAGACGATCATCCAAGAAAGGTGAACATTACAAAAATAGAAGGCCAAAGAGATGTGGAAGGAATAGGAGTTGAGTTATCATTCATTGGACACCCAATCAAGATTAAGAAGGTCAATATTGGAACAAAACAAACACCGAAGCTTGTAAATGTTGGAGATTATTGGGATGTTTCCACTATTGACAAGATTACATAATTACTGCATGAATATCAGGACTTGTTTACAACCAAGTTCATTGATATGAAGGGAGTTAAAGGGTCTATGGGAGAGATGAGGATACCTCTGAATCCATATGCTAGACCAGTCAAACAGAAACCCTACAGATTGAACCCTAAGTACAAAGATAAAGTGAAATTGAGCTCAACAGAATGTTGGAAGCAAGAATTATAGAACCTGTAGAAGAGTCAGAGTGGATCATCCCTATGGTGGTACAAGACAATAAGACAAGAGAGATCAGGATCTGTGTAGATCTCAGAAAGTTGAATGATGCTTGTTTGCATGATCCCTTCCCTATGCCATTCACTGACAAAGTGTTAGATAATGTGGGAGGCCAGGAAGTATATTATTTTATAGATGGATTTTCAGGATACCATCAGATCCGGATTGCCAAGGAAGATCACCACAAGACCACATTTGAAACAGAATGGGGATCTTATCAGTATACAGTGATGCCATGTGGATTGAAGAATTCCCCAACCATCTTTTCCAGGGTGGTGGTCGAAGCATTCAAGGATTTTTTGCATAAATTTCTAGAAGCACATTTTGATGATTGGACTGTTTTTAGTTTATTAATGAATCATATTGAATGTCTAAGGATAATGTTGGACAAATGTAGGCAGTGTCAAATTGATTTGAATCTAAAGAAGTGCATCTTCTTCTCACCATTTGGAGTGTTTTTAGGTCATATTGTATGCAAGCATGGATTGTTGGTTGATCCATCTAAAATTGAAATTATAGTTGATCTGTCACCTCCTACTTCAGTCAAACAACTGCGCACTGCACTGGGACACACGGGATATTACAGGAAGTTCATCAAAGGATATGCTCATATCACAGCACCTACAGATAAATTGTTGAAGAAATATTTTCAGTTTAGTTGGACAATAGAATGCCAGAAGAGCTTCGATACACTGAAATAGAAAATGGTATGCGCCTATTCTGGTGTTTCCAGATTGGAGTAAGGAGTTTCATGTGCATGTCGATGCATCTTCTATTTCCTTGGGAGAAGTGTTAGCACAACCTGGTGAAGGAGAGATTGATCATCCATTAGATTTTCCTAGCAGGAAGCTAACAACTGCAGAGGTCAACTACACCACCATTGAGTGAGAAGGGTTAGCCATGGTGTATACATTGCAGAAGTTTCGCCACTACTTGTTGGGAGGAAACTTTAAAATGTTTATTGATCACTCCGTGCTGAACTACCTAGTCAACAAGCCAGTGTTGGGGGGAAGAATATGCAGATGGCTTATGCTATTTCACGAATATGACTTTGAGATCATACTAAATCCAGGAAGAATGAACAAAGGTCCTGACCACTTGTCGAGGTTGGAACATGGAGAAGAGCCCACTAGTTTGGAGGATGCACTGTCGGATGCACAGTTGCTAGCCATTAGAAATATTGATGACCACTTTGCAAAAATAGTCCAGTTCCTATCAACATGAATAGCACCTAATGAATATATGATTCTCTAAAAGAAACAACTAGTACTATGCACTACAAACTTTTCGCTTATAGATGGACAACTATACAAAATGGGACCGGATGAGATATTGAGAAGGTGCATTATGGAAGCAGAGCGACCTGTCATCCTCGCAGAAGCTCATGAAGGCATCGCAGGAGGACACTATGCAGGGAAAGCAATTGCGCAGAAGGTTCTTCGAGCTGGCCTTTGGTGGCCTACCTTACACAGAGATGCTAAAAACTATTCAAGAGCCTACGATGTATGCCAAAGATATGGAAAGCCTTTATGAATGGATGAGATGCCACTAGCACCACTATTGACCCTACAAGCATTTGAGAAATGGGCCATTGATTTCGTGGGACCTATAAACCCACAAGGAAAGCACACAGGAGCAAGGTACATCATCACTACGACAAAATACTTGACCAGATGGGTTGAAGCAAGAGAAGTTAAGGACTGTAGTGAAACCACAGTTGTGAGATTCATATTGATGACATCATAACCAGGTTTGGATGACCCAAGATCCTTATGAGTGATCAAGGCACACATTTCATAAATAAGACTGTTGAATCCTTGACTGAGGAATTTGAAGTCCACCATCAGAAGAGCACACCTTACCATCCAAAAGAAAATGGGATAGTGGAAGTGTTCAACAAGATCTTGGAGACAACACTAACCAATATTTGTAGTGTGAACAAGGATGACTGGTATTTAAGAGTACCAGCAGTACTTTGGGGCTATAGAACCACTTGCAAGAAGTTAACAATGCAGACCCCCTTCAATTTGGTTTATGGTCTCGAAGATGTTGTTCCAATGGAATACTTGGTACCAAGCTTAAGAATTGTCGCCTTTACAGATATGGATGACATTGGTGTTGTTCAAGAGAGGCTTGCACAGTTGGTCAAATTGGAAGAAGCAGATTTGTTGTAGGATTCCATCAACAAGTACAAAAGGAAAGAGACAAGGCCTACCATGATAGGCACATCAAGAAGAAGGAATTTAAATAAGGTGATTTGGTATGGGTATACGACAGTAAGTTCATGAAGCATCCTGAGAAGTTCAGAATGCATTGGCTCAGACCATATGAGGTCATTCATGTTACAGAAGGAGGATTTGCGCAGTTGAAGAATTTAAAGGGAGAATGGAAGGAAGGCTTAGTGAATGGGAGTCAGTTGAAGTTGTACTATCACAACCAGCTCCCTCGCATCCCTCAGTAGAAGCATAAGGAAAAGGGTCTAGGTACCAGGTGCAGTTGAAACTGGGTACCAGACATAGAAAAGACAGTCTGCACAAGGAGGAAAAGGAGACATAGAGCAGAAAGAAAAGGCTATTATGCACGATCTGAAGTCAAAATAAAATAGAAGAATCATATCTGAAGTGCCTCGAGATGAGTCACAGGTGACTGTTGGGGGCTTGTTGGCCCTTAGTTATGGAAGTAAGCAAAGAACAAGGAACACAAGGAAAAATGAGAACTTCGTAGAAGACACAGTGACTGTTACTAGGTCGAAGTGAGCAAAAGAGAAGAAAATATGGAGCGAAGCCTGAGAAAGAAAGTTGTTGGATGAGGAGATCAAGGATGAAAGATCAACAAGGAATAAGGATCATGGAAAACTCAGCAAGTGCAAAAATCCACCGTTAGATGTTTTGGAACACCGCGTGAGAAAGAAGGAAAGACAGGCTGACAAAGCCCTCAAAACGCGGGTCAAGTTGACCTAAGGTTTTTGTATCTAGGGTTTTGACACCTAGGCTTCAGCCTAAGGATGTCGATGAGCTATTGTAATGTATAAATAAAGGTCAAGAGAACCTGGGTTGTGTTGTTGTCATTATTACTAGTCTTTATCTAGTTGTTGTTGGTATGATCGTTGTTGTTATTTGAGAGAAGTGCTAAGTATGAGATCCTTCTTGTATTGTAAGATCTTCAGCTGGGTGTGAAGATCAACCTGCAGTTGGGTGCACAGGAAGGGGGAGAGATAGAGAGAAGAGGGATATTTGTTGGTTAAGAGCGCAGATCAGAACCATATGCTTTCATCTTAATATATTATAAATCATAGTTTTGTGGACGTAGCCCTAGGAGAGGGTGAACCACGTATATATGTCTTGTGTGTGTGATTGATGATGTGTTATTTTGCCTTGATATACTGTTATTGCATTGTTGTGGTAGATATGAAGTTGTATGGAGTAGATCTAATTTGATAAGTGATATAGGCATGTTGTATTGTTCTAGTATTGGATCCACTTGATATTCCCCTTGGTTGTAAACACTTTTGTCCTGCAACCCCCCCATATCTTCTTCGGGGGAGACTGCATATGCTTCGCAGGTGTAGCCGAAAGGAAGAGTAGTTAGGGCTTGTTGGTGTGCTCTTGGATTTGAACCCTGGATCTGCCCCTGTGCCAACGTCATGTATGAATGGAAAAAATAGTGCGATGTTGCATTCATTGAGCTTAAGAGGTTACTAACTAGTGCACCAATTCTATGAGTGATGGATATGGAAAAAGACTTCACAGTCTTCATGAATGCCTCGAAGCAAGGATTGGGGGACATGTTAATGTAGGATGGGGGAGTGATAGCGTATGCGTCAAGAAAGTTGAAGCAACATGAGAAGCTTTATGCTACTCATGATTTAGAGTTGGCAGCTGTAATACTAGCTTCGAAGCTTGGAGCCATTGTCCATCTACATGGGTTACCCAAGCAGATCATTTCAAATAGGGACTCCCAATTCACATCTAGGTTTTGGAAAATTTTACAGTCAGCATTGGGAACTCAGTTGAACTTAAGCACAACATATCATCCTGAAACGGATGGGAAAACTGAGAGAGTAAATCATGTTATGAAAGACATGCTTAGGATGCATGTTATGGATAATCAAACCCATTGGGAGAAGTGCCTACCTTTGGTAGAGTTCACCTACAATAAAAATTTTAATATCTCCATTGGAATGCCACCCTATGAATCTCTATATGAAAGGCCATGCAAGACACCATTGAGTTGGGAAAGGTTGGAAGACCGAGTGACAGTTGAGTCAGAATTGATTCAAGAGATGGAGGAATAGGTGATTCATATTAAGCAGCGACTAAAGGAAGCACAGGATAGAAAAAAAAGTTATGTTGATGCACATAGTACTAACCGAAGTTGTAAAGTGGGAGATCAAGTTTTCATTTGTATTAGGCCTAATAAGAGTACCATTCAGTTCGAGAAGGGGATAAAGTTGTCGCCTTGATTTATAGGATCATTAAAAAACCAAGAGAGAATTGGAATCGTTGCCTATCGTCTCATACTTCCACCCCACTTGCATAAAACTCATAATGTTTTTCATGTATTTGTTCTACCTCATTATGTTTCTGACAAATCTCATAAACTGAATTGGAAGGAATTGCAGGTATCGAACATGGGAATCCTCAAGGTAGAATCATTACGCATATTGGACAGCTCAGGAATCGTCTGGTTGAACAAGTTAAGGTCTAGTGGGACAGGTATATCCTAGGATTTTCTACTTGGGAGGATGCGGAGACCTTACAAAGAGATCATACCTCACTTTTTTTACCACCTCGGGAATATGTTTTCCGAAGATAGGGTGTATGTAATTCCACCTTTTGACTTAGATAGCTAGAATTACTTAATGCCTAATCGTATTTTATTTTCTATTAACTATGAAACTATTAATGATACACTTGAAATTTTAAGACATATGGACCTAGGTGAATGTCAATTCTATGAATGTTTATCGTTATTTGTATTATGAGGGATATTATGCAATCTATTTCTAACTTGAAAATTTTTACAGTTAAAATTGTTCGTATGTGGATACCAAATTGAGGATATGATTAAATGCATTTACTTGATGATAATGCATATATATGTATGAGTTTGTGTTATAGACTAATATGCAGGTCAATGGGCTATGAAATAGCCAAAGGATAATGATAATAAAAGGTTGATGTCATGAACATCGATCGAGAAACAATATGGTATGAATCTTTGTATGTGAAATTATGTTGGTTCAAATGAATTGCAATGATATGTGGACAAGTGCAGGTTTTTCAGGTGGCGAGACTGCCTAAAACTAAATATATGATGACAAAATTCCCAACAACACAATGCTACTACATGTTCCATAATAGGGTGTTGACCCTAGTTCTGTTAGGAGGGGTGGAGGAATTTCCCACCGTGTATCCTATGAAACCTAGAGTCATGGGAGGACGGTGTTAGCTCATGCTCCCCTAGATATGTGATGATGATTGTCAGTTTCATGTTGGGGAAGCTTGGTCAAGAGAGTTGACAATTCTGCTTACAGGTTCTATTTGGAGTTAGGTCAATATAGTTGACACTCCAAGATAGTCCAACAGAGGAAGGATAGGGATGGAATATGGAAGTAAGTTAGGGAGGAAGGATGAATAGAAGTATTTGGGAGTGTGTGGGGATTTTTCCTTATAGTAGAATTTATTATTTTCCTCTTTTTGAAAAAAAAAAATGCATATATCTACATTTATAATTTCTTAACTGAATTACAATTATCTAAGTGAATGTTGTTTGGGCTAAATTATTATAATTTAGGGGTTTTTCGAACATTTTAAATGGTTTACAATCTTTTATGAAATGAATGGTCTTATTGATTGGATTGGACGCATACAAGAATTACTATAGGTGTGATAATTATTTTCATTAGTACATGTGCGAGTTTTGTATATGCTAGCTACACATGCATTCCTTGCACATGTACACTAGTATGTATAAGTGTTTTTAAACTGATGATGTGGTTTATTTGATTTGGATGTATGAACCATGTGTCATTACCCTTGTATTGTAAATTACTCTAACTTCGGGACAAATTTTCTTGAAGGGTGGGTGGATGTAACAACCCTAATTAATTATTTACTTATCCTGGTTGTTAAATTAAATTTAGTTAATTATTAAAATAAATCCATTGAGTCTTTTATTATAATATTATTAAATTGGTAGGTGAAGTAATTAATGGGAGGGATAAGGTTGTTGAGGAATTAATTGGGGAATAAGGCAGATGGAGAATTGAATGAGGGAGAGGGATTCGATGGAGGAGGATAAGGAAGAGGGGAGAGGACTTGGATAGGGATTTTGGGGTTGTTTTGTTTTGAGGAAAAAATGGGGGGAAGAAGATGGAGGAGAATATTGGTGAACATATTAGTTTTTGTTTTGGGAACTCTCATAGGGACATTGTTGTTGCTGGGAATTTTTGGCTCATGGGCCAAGAAACCATAAGGATTCCTGGAGCTAGGGAGCCGAAGAGAATGTCCCTAGTTGACTGGGAGGTTAATATTCAGTTTGGGGTAGTTTGGGCAAAGCAAGGAAAATTAGAAAATGGGCTAAATCAACTAATCTACAGGTTGAGGTACGTATTTTATGCATTTTACTAGTTGATCTGCGATTATTATGTTGTTGTTGTTATACTTCCTGGTATAAATATTAGTAGATATTTACTTATTTTGAGGCTCTGTATGGAAGTCCTTACAAACAAGCAATCTACAAGTAATATACAAGCATTCATACATAGAAGGAAAAAAACAAGAAAAGTGGTGATGTAACTAGCAATAGGTATCCTTTTTATTATGTCAGATCAATCAACACCAGATACACCATAGGTTCATAACTACCTTGGTCGGTCAACCAACTCGACTATTTAGTCGATTTATCTTCTCAATTTACTGACACGTTACAATTGGTCGACTTATTGGCCTATTTGACTAGTTGACTAGGCCCTCCAACAATGGGTCTTTGAGTTCATTCAATGCTCTCTACTTGAGGATTTTGAGATCTACTAAGCACTTGGAATTCGTATGTGGATATTTGATGGTGTTTCCCAACTTGGGGTTAGTTGGCCCTCTTTAAATTTTTAGTCATAATTTTTGTTTGGAGATTTTAACATCCGCAAATCTCGTTGATATTTTAATGGTTGATTCTTGATTTTTTTTTTTAAGCTTTTGTTTTGGTTCCTAATTGGTGCCTATTTTTTTTTAGCATTCATGTGGTAGTTGTTAGTGTTTTTCATTCTTGTCCCTCTACAACATATCATCTTCTTCTTCAAAATTCAACCATGTTTTTTTAGGTTACTTAGCCCTCCCCTTCAAAGTTTTGGTCATACTTCCTTATGGATGCTTTCAATGTCCACATGCCTCATGCTCTTGACTGCATCTTTCTGGGATATTCTTCACTTTTTTCTCCATGGCATTTTCAACATTAGTATTGCTTCATTCCAACGATCCTCTTGAGTTTTCCTACCTTCACTTGTCTTTATGTTGTTTTTCTTCCTTTTGGGAGGGGTTTCTTCCTATGGATTTACCTCCTTCTCTCTGCTTATTAGAGTCTAGTTTGTACTTGGGTACCTTA
>JASDQU010681621.1:46722-70646 GCA_032191745.1 Picea mariana | reverse complement strand
CAACTGAAGGTCTGTATGAGTGGCTTGTTATGCCATTTTTCTTAACAAATTCCCCGAGCACTTTTATGAGGCTGATGAATGAAATTCTAAAAGATTTCATTGGAAAATTTGTAGTTGTATATCTGGATGATATATTGATCTTTAATAGGACTAAAGAGGATCATTTGAGGTGCCTAACATTAGTGATGAGGAGGCTACAACTGGAGAAGTTGTTGATAAATCTGAAGAAGTCCTCTTTCATGAATAGAGAACTCATTTACTTGGGTTTTGTGATCTCTTCGAATGAACTGAAGATGGATTCAGAGAAGGTGAAAGCGATCAAATAATGGTCGTCACCAAGGAGTATGTTTGAGGTAAGGAGATTTCATGGATTAGCAAGTTTCTATAGGAAGTTCATCAAAGAATTCAGTGGAATTTGTGCACCAATGATGGATACAGTGAAGAAGAAGAACAAGTCTTTTAAATGGATAGAGGAGGCCAAAAGGAGCTTCAATATACTGAAGGAGAAAATAACAAAGCGACCAATTCTGGTCTTGCTGAATTTTGATAAGACATTTCAGGTGAGATGTGATGCAAGTGGAGTTGCGATAGGAGAACTTTTGAGTTAGGATAATAGACCTGTTGCATATTTTAGTGAGAAGCTGAATGAGACCAAGAGAAAATACTCCACATATGATAAGGATTTTTATGCCATAATTAAAGCCTTGAAGAAATGGAGGCATTATATTGTCCCACAAGAATTTGTCTTGTATAGCGATAACCAGGCTTTACAATTCATAACTAGAGAAGAAAAATTGAATCAGAGGCATGCAAAGTGGGTTGAATTTATGCAGAATTTTAATTTTGTCATAAAAAATATTGTTGGGAATGCTAACAAAGTTGTTGATGCATTGAGAAGAATATGCTTGATTCTACAGGAATTTCAGGTGAAGACCTTGGGGTTTGGACACCTTAAGGACATGTATTGTGATGATACAGATTTCAAGGAACCATATGAAGCATATAAAAATCTTGTGCTGAGAGATAGAAGCCAGTGGAAAGACTACATGGTTCAAGAGGGATTGTTGTTCAAGGGAAACCAACTATGCATACCGAAATGCTTGGTGAGGGATAACCTTTTGAAAGAAAAGCGTAGTGGAGGATTGGCTGGACATTTCGGCCATGATAAAATGTTTGCATAGTTGAGAAGTTCATACTACTGGACATGTATGAGAACATAAGTGATAAAGTTTGTGAACAGATGTAGAATCTGCCAACATGTAAAAGGAAAAAGATAGAACACTAGATTGTATCAACCATTGCAGATACCAGAGAGGCCTTGGGATGGAATAAGCATGGATTTTGTGTTGGGATTTCCAAGAACGAAATGAGGATTTGATTCCGTATTTGTGGTGGTGGATAGATTTTCAAAGATGGCACATTTTATCCCATGCCACAAGACCAGTGATGTGACACATGTTGCAAACCTATTTTTCAAGGAAGTTGTAAGACTTCACGGCCTACCCAGAAGCATTGTCTCAGACAGAGACAGAAAATTTGTTGGTCACTTTTGGAGGACACTGTGGAAGAAATTGGGGACAGATTTTTCCTTTAGCTCAGCTTATCACCCTCAGACGGATGGGAAGAATGAGGTGGTAAATAGAATTTTGGGAAATATATTGAGGAGTTTGGTCACTGAGCATCATAATCAGTGGGATCAAATTCTGCCACAAGCAGAGTTTGCATACAATGACTCACCAAACAGGAGCACTGGAAGGAGCCCATTCCAAATATTATATGGAATGAAACCCAGGGGAGTGTCTAAGTTGAGAGACTTGGAATAGGGGGAGATCAGGAGCGTTGGAGTAGAAGATTTTTCTACAGAGATGCAAAAACTCCATAACCAGATCAGAGGATAGTTGCAGAGTTCTAACCAGAAATACAAGCACAAAGATGATCAACATCACAGGGAACTTCAATTTGAAGTAGGAGATCGAGTTTTGGCACATCTTAGGAAGGAAAGGTTCCATATGGGAACATATAACAAGTTAAAGATGAAGAATATAGGGCCATGTAATATCTTGAGGAAGTTTGATGCAAACGCCTATGAGATCGAGCTGCCAGATGGTGTGGACATTTCTCCCATATTCAATGTTTTCGATATGTATCCTTATAGGAAAGATGACACAAAGGGATCAAAATATCAAGAAAAGATTCAGTGGGAGAAACAAATGCCCATAGCAGAAAAACCACAGATGGAGAAAATTGTTGATCAAAGGATTGCAAGAAGACTAGAAGAAAAACCTATTTTGAATATCTAGTCAAATGGAAGGGACACCTAGTACAATATGCCATTTGGGAAAATGAAGTTGTTATCCAAAAGTAGGGAAAGTTGGTGCAGGAGCTCATGGACAGGAGTCCATGAATTTTTTTCAAGGGGAGTATGATGTAGGAGCATCATTGGAAAGAATGTAGAGGCAGGACCACTCAACACGTGGGAGTTATTCCAAAACCTCAATGTTGGCAGTCCAGTAGGTTTTTCGAGGCACACCTGAACTCAATGCCATAAAAAATTTGAGACATGCTTGAACACCGTCTCTGGATTGAGACTGGTCTAAGATAACTAGTAGATTAATTTTTAGAGTAGATAAGTAGGTAGGGGAAACCCTAAAAATCCCTCTATGTTAAGTAGAGGTTTAGTGCGCCCAGATAGGGTTAGCTACAATAAAGAGGAAAGGTAGTCATGAAAGAACTACGAGTTAGCAGGAGATTTCAGTTTTAGTTGTCGTAAATTGAATGTATTTTGTAGCCATTTTGGCACTTGTGAATATAACAGAGGAAAAATTGATCCAAATGCATGGTGTGTGAACAGTGTTTGCAATTTCATGTCATTATGTTTTTATGAACAAGTGAATGAATCTCAATAGGGGAGAATGGAATTGTGAATGTTAGTTTTTCAATTTCAATTGTTTCTCTTTGTTTGAAGATCTGTAAGGTGTGAATTGAGCCATAGGGGAATGCCAGGAGATCGGGACGAATTTATCTGTAAGAAATCACTTTGATCTGAGTTATCAAAATCCCTTAGACACAAGGAGTGCGTGTGAAATTGATGTTTGTGTAAGACAAAGCTCAGAATGAATAACACTTCAGATAAGTGTTAGCGAGATCCAGGAATCCTATTTCCCAGGAGGAGCGAAGGGAAGAACCTTTGAAGACTTAGAAGATATTCCAAGTCTGAAAGATCAAATCTTAGGAGAGTTGGCGCAAAGATATTTGGCCAAGACTAGTCGAGGACCTAAACGAACGATGGAGAGACTTTGAGGAGGAAGTGTCAATAGTCATAGGTCATTTGATCAAGTGAAGTTGTCTGGAGGATAACAATGTGATTTATTAAATTCTCAAAGCTCAAGAGGGATAGGATTTTTCGATCCAAGGGAGATCTAGAATGTTAGTCCATTTTGTGATATCGGGTATCGTGAGTTGGGAGGACAGAGGTCCTTGACTTCCAAAACCCCAAAACATGAAATCATGATTCACGAAGACGAGATCTGAGCCGTCAGATCATGGGAAAATCATGACCGTCAGATTGGGGCTTCAAAATATCGACATTTTTGTGATCAGGAGAATGAGTGAGTGAACTTCATGAAGTATGAAGTCTCGAAACATGAAATGCTGACTTGATCAAAGTCGTTGGTCAAGGGAATATATGGACCGTAGAGCCCAGACCATCGCGATTTTGACTTTCGGGACTTGGAGAAGTCAGACGCCTTGCATCGCAAAGTGTCGACATTGTGAATCGCGACACGTCTTTGTGATAAAGCCTGTGGTCACAAGTGTGTGGTCACACGAGCAGAGGAGGGAGAGGATATAACCTCTATTAGCCCTCATTGGGGTTTCAGGACTTGGAGGAGTCAACGAATTGTTGCACTGGAAACCTTGAAGTTGCGAAACATGACGTGCCTTTTGGGTGAAGCCTGTGGTCATGCCTGCGGTCACATGGAGTGGAGGCTTGTCCCTAGTGTGAGTTTTCATGGGAAAAAAATAGACAACAACCTGTGGATTTAGTGTTAAAGGTGCCAGCTCGGAACCAAGAGAGTCATTTCGGCTCCTGAGTCAAAGATCCTGACTGGGAGGTCATGCAACCCTTATGAGAGATAGGGGGTTTGCATCAAATAGCTAGGGAAAGAAGAGGCCAAGAAACATAAGGAGTTGGGAAAGATAAAGACAAGCTATAGCGAAAGAGAAGTAGGCCAAGCACATAAAAACCTTAGCGACAGAGACAGATAAGGAGGAAACCAAGCATTCTGCCATAGAAAATGGTAATTTTGTGGTCTTTGTCCCCAAACTCGGAAGACTCCAATCATGTTAGGGTTATGGATTTTTCCTTGATGATAAGTGCTTGGCATATTAAATTTTATGGATTTGAAGGTAACTATGTGTTCTACATTTTGCATCATATTTAACTTATGAAATTTTTTTTCCCTGGAAAATAAATTTCAAAATAGGAACAATATGAAGTATTGTATATTGGGCCTTTAATAGTCATTAAACTTGGTGTCCATGGAATAACCATACAATGAATTATAACTAAATAACATGCAAACAATAAATTTAGAGGAAAATGGAAAATAGGTGGAATCCATTGGCTTCACATTATTGATATCTGCATTTGCGGTTGTCAGATTGACACTGTGTTTGTGACTATAGGATTGACTCCCAATACGTAGTTTTACAAATTCTAGTTTGAAAACAATTTGATGTAGTTTGTACTCTAGAAAAATAAATGATTAATTGTTGAATGTAGTTAAAAATATCAGTGCATAGTGCAATATCAATGGCAATAGTATGTGATTCAAAATGGGTTCATGTTGAAGCTCCTTAGTCCAAAGAACCTTGATTCAATTATATTTGTGAGGGAGGAAGAGATCTTATCCCTTGCACAAAATCCCAAGAAGTGGTGTGCATTAAGGGAAGTAACAAATGTGAGCAAGTTGGTCTCAACATTTTCCATGGATATCATTTGTAGGATGACCTTTGGCAAGAAGGGACTTAATGCTCCATGTTCATTTCAAACTTGATTGGATCCACTTATTTCTTCCTACCTTCTTATAATAGTATAATAAGACAATAAGTTGTAGAGAAGGCTCCATTTTTATATGTAAAAACTTTCAAAAATATAAGTAATAAATGGTGGCCATCATTAAAGAAACATAGAAAAAATTCCCTTTATATAGACCTATTAAGGGAATATAATATCATCAACACATAAAGGACTCTTTTTATTAATGGTTTGATTGGTTTGTCAATTAGGAGTGGTTATATTCCCCCATCAAGGTTTAATATCCCCAATGCATAGTGAATTGTTCAGGCCCTTCATTAAGGGGGGGGGCAATAAGTCATATTTTGATTGATAGGCATTACTGAAGTAGCATTTATCACATTAACACAACCTTACACCTTGGAAATACTTGGACAAACATAATATCATAGGGAGAGTGCTCGAGTCCATTATATGTGCACATGGGTCATCACCTATTGGCACAATATGTTAAAACCATACCTTCAAATTTCCCCATGAATACCATAAGAGATTAGGTGAAGCCATTGAGAATGGATCCTTATCCAAGATCTCTCTCTCTCTCTCTCTCTCTCTCTCTCTCAAGAGTAGTAGGATGAAGGAGGAGGTATGGAAACTATAGAGGAGGATACTTAAGACATCCAGTTGGTCTATTATTCAGACGATACCAAGGAGGTGGTCCAAATTTTTTAGTATACAAGTTCAATTACCAAGGGTTGGGCTACTAGGAGATTAAAACATGTCTATTTTTGAAAGGGGGAATCCTAGAGTTTCATTTTTGATAGCCACAAAAACTTTGGGTTTGAAGAATTTTGTGGATTCCATTGGAATGGATGGGACGTGCAAGAGAACATCAGGGGCGCTTGAAGTGTTGTATTGATGCAAGTATCACTACTACAGATGACCAAATTTTCCATGATTTTTCGTTTCTATTGCCACACATATCCATTGCACTTTCCACAAAGGAAAACAATTGTTTTCGTGGTTGAAAATATAGAGGCACCCATATTTCCAAATTGCCCTGCGTTCGACCACCCATCTTGTCGACTCGCGTTGCATTGCATTTGGATGCCCATCTTGCCAACTCGCCTCTTGTTGCGTTTGGTTTCCCTACCTTTTTTTCGCAACGAATCCTCTTGTGGGCACCTATCTTTCCAAGTCGCCTTGCCTTTGCATGCCCAAATTGCCGAATTGCCTTGCCTTTACGCGCCCATCTTGCCAAATCACCCTTCCTTTCCTTCTGGAAACCTTAATTTTTTTCCCATGTGAGTTGTGTCACTGGCTCTTCGGTTTTTTTGGTCGGGCTCACGTCTTGTGAAATAGCGTTGCCCCACCTTTGCACGTACTTCTTTCTTTTCTTCATGTTTCCTCATGTGGTTGCTCATCTTGTTAATTCGCCTTGCCTAGCCTGTCACCCCCCTATTTACCAACTCTGCTTACCTTGCATTTGGACTCCCTTCGTTGATGTGGGCTCTCCCTCTTTCCATGCCTCCAAGCACCTATCTTTTCAACTCACCTTGGTGTGTCATAGTGAAACCCCATGTTTCTTCCTAGATGTGATTTGTGTCCCTGGTTTCTTGGTTTTGTTGGTTGGGCCCTCCTCTTACTTACTCGGCTTGCCTTTGGGTGCCCCTCTTGCCAACTTTTCTTGCGTTGCCTCTGGAAACCCCAAGTTTGCCTTGCATTCAGGAAACCCCAAGGTTTTTTTCCACTGCACATGTGCCATTGGCTCTTTCGGTTTTGTTGGTTGGGTGCTCCTCTTGCCAACACGGCTTGCCTTTGGGCGCTCCTCTTGCTAACTTTATGCAAATTTATGCAACATGCAACTTTATGTAACATGCAACCTATGAAACAATGCAACTTATGCAACTATGAAACTATATGCAAGATTATGCAAATATGGAACTTATGCAACTTATGCAACTATGCAACTTATGCAACTTTATGCAACTACACAACTTTATGCAACATGCAACCATGCAACTTATGCAACTTTATGCAACTTATGCAACTTTATGAAACTATGCAACTTTATGCAACTTTATGCAACATGCAACTTATTCAACTTATGCAACTTTATGCAACATGCAACTTATGCAACTTTATGCAACTTTATGCAACATGCAACTTATGCAACTTATGCAACTTTATGGAACTTATGCAACTTTATGCAACATGCAACTTATGCAACAATGCAACTTATGCAACAATGCAACTTATGCAACTATGCAACTACATGCAACTTATGCAACTATATGAAACTATATAAAACTATGCAACTATATGCAACTTATGAAACTATGCAACTATATGCAACTATATGCAACTATGCAACTATATGCAACTTATGAAACTATATGCAACTACATGCAACTATGCAACTATATGCAACTATATGTAACAGTGCAACTATATGCAACTATATGCAACTTTATGCAACAATCCAACTTATGTAACTATATGCAACTATGCAACTATATGCAACTATATGCAAATTTATGCAACTTTATGAAACTATGCAACTATATGCAACTATGCAACTATATGAAACTATATGTAACTTATGGAACTATGCAACTATATGCAACTATATGAAACTATATGCAACTTATGCAACTTATGCAACTATATGCAACTGTGCAACTATATGCAACTATATGCAACTTATGCAACTATATGCAACTTATGCAACTATGCAACTATATGAAACTATAAAAGAGAAGACTCACACCGCAAAGCATACCAAGATAACAATAATGGGATGGAAAATATGATATGAATAAAGTAAACAAGGACCCCAATAAGTTTGTTACATACAACATAATCAAATATATTCTTCAAGCAAAACATGGGTTCCCTAAATATTTGCTCACTAACTTATCTTCTCATTTTTTTGAGTGTTGGTACCACAAAATTATATTCAGACGATAAATTTTCTTCTTGTTTTAACGAGTGTAGGTACCACCAAATAGGTATCTGTCGAATCTATCTTCCTCGAGTGATTATCAAGATATAATAAGAGAGGTTGAAAGTGAGACATGTTGTACTAGATCTACTTGTTCTAGATCAACTAGATCTGAAAAGGTAAGGAAAATATTTTGTATACGCATGCAATTTTTTATTCCCAACGGAGGGTCATGTAATTATGATGCTGAGAGCACATGTGACATTGAGTTTCCATTGAGGTATAGACATCTAGTGCAATGATGGGAACCTAAGGAGGTACCTGAAGTGGACAAAGATTTCTTCATTAGTGGGAGGATGTATCACATTGCACCTTCGTCCTTACATGGATTGGGGTTATTTTCCATGGATGGCATAAAGGTCGGCTATGGAACTATAAATTAATTGATGGAGTATGTCAGACCCTTATACAAATACAATCATTGGTTGATGTTGGTCTGATATACATGAAGTATGCAGAGATATGAAGTTGCCACAAATTATATACAACTAGTAGATAAAAATCAAAATAAAGGGGAAACTATGTATATTGATGGAAGGCCAAAATCTACTGGAAACATTGCGGGCTTTATAAATAGTACACAGCCAGTGGAAACAACTAAGAAACCTAATTGTATATTTGAGGGATGCGAAGGAAATTGTATATTTGTATGTGCGAAAAAAACAATAGTTCCAGGTGAAGAGTTGTTGATCGATTACAACTTAAATTGAATAGATGGAGAGGGTGCACCCATGGGGTTAAATATCTTACATACCATTCAAATCAACCTTTGATCAATCATTGTTATAATTTATCACTGCAATATTTCAATTTTTTACTGCATATATTTCATTTTTCATTATTTATTTTCTGATATTATTGCAATATTTCATTTTTTTAATGTTACAATTACTTTCATAACTCTTGTTGATTAATTTATTGTGTCAACATATATCCAGGGTGACTGTGATAAATCACATGCTACATCTGTACAGTGTGACTATGGAAATGGACCCGATGTGCCTCAGCAGGTAAATGTTAAATATAGTAACAACTTATGACTACAACAACTAAATTTCTGAAATTTCATTATTTATTTTCTGATATTACTGCAATATTTCATTTTTTTAATGTTACGGGTGAATTTCATAACTTTTGTTGATTGATTTATTGTGTCAACTTCTATCCAGGGTGAGCATGGAAAATCACCCGCTACATCTGTCCAGGGTGACCATGGAAAATAACCCGCTACATCTGTCCAAGGTGACAGTGGAAATGCACCCACTGTTCCTCGATAGGAAAATGTTAAATATAGTAACAACTTATGACTACAATAACTAAATTTATGAAATTTCATTTTTTTTTCCATAGATTACTGCAATATTTCATTTTTTTAATGTTATAGGTAAATTTCATAACTTTTGTTGATTGATTTATTGTGTCAACTTCTGTCTAGGGTGACCATGGAAAATAACCCACTACATCTGTTTAGGGTGACCGTGGAAAGGCACCCACTGTGACTCAACAGGTAAATGTTAAATACAGTAATAACTTATGACTACAATTAAATTTCTCAAATGTTAAAGTTCATCTCATTAATTTTATTCATCAATGTATTGTGGCATGGTCAACATGGGAAGGCACCCACTGATGATCTTGATGAAGACAAAATATTTTATTCCACTGACCCAATAGAAAATTTCGTGAAGGCCTTGAAGAAAGAAAACATAGAATATTTAGTTTTGTTTCGCAAAAGACCCCTGACACAGGAGGACAGGGCAAGCATTGTAGAGCTACAAAATCTAATAACTAATTTTGGGGTAAGTGGCATCTTCACATATTTTTATCAGCTATGACAATTTTGTATCCATTTTTTTGTTTTATATTCTTTATATGATATGATAAAGTAAAATTTTCCATTTGTAGGAGTTTTTAAACCCCATGCCCTGGGTACCTGTCGATCCTGCTACTGCTATAGGTAGCAGTGATGCTCCAATGCAACAAAAGAGTCGACATAGAAAAGTACAAGTGAGGATTTTTGACCCTCCTGAGGTTCCCCTCGAATCCATTGATGAGCTCAATGATGTTGACCATCATGAAACGTAGAAGCATTATGAGCCAGAACCTGGGACTCCACATGAATCCAGAGAGGAGCATATTGTAGATGGAGAGGAAGCTATTATGCATGGAGCAGAATGAATTAAAAGCACTGGATCAATAGATCTCACTTTTCTGGTGGATGACGCATGTGTTCCGATCAAGATTCAAAATATTGCAAGTATTTGTTAATTAATTGATTCATTTTTATCATTAAATTGAAATGGACATTTGTTGAGATTATTATAAATTAATGGATAACACGTTTCTGCAGGAAACAATGTTTTCTACCGAAACTCGAATGACAAAGAATTGGATTTGTTTGGCCCCACCATTCACACATGGTGGAATGGACAAGATAAAAAAAAGAAAGATGAATTGATAGACCACATGGTAAACTTGTTCGGCAATACGTTCAACAAGAAAGTGGTTACAAAGTTATCCGGTGAGAATTTAAAATATACCAGGGCCCAATATAGGGAAAAATTGTAGTTAGACCTCAAGCATGAGTGCCCTCCCATGGTTCCAGAGAAAGAGTGGAAGGCCCTGACAGAGGATGCAAAGGATAACTTGTTTAAAAAACAAGGAAGACATCCACGAGTTGGTCAAGCAAGGTACAACACATGTCATATTATTAGTGAAATATGCTCATTTATGTTTCTCTTTCTTGTTTTAAGTAACAATTCTGATATCTAATTTTTTTCAAAAATTCTGTATATAGGCTACTTGACACCTCCAAAGCAACCAAGGCTAGAATGGAAAAGCACAAGAAGCATAAACTAGGCCAGGGTGGCTATGGAAAAATAAAATCCCCAATCATAAGAATTAAATGATTAATTGTGGTTAATATTTATTTAATTGTAGCGAACACATATTTGTTTTTGTTATTGGTAATTTTAATGGTGTTATGCATTGTAGTTAAATATGTTCAACACTGCTACCACCAAGGAGGAACTAGAGCTTGGTTACAAGCATGTTTTTAAAAGTGTGATTGAATATAGGAAAATCTTGGGGAATACTCCAATCTCCTCAGCCATGCAGGTAAATAAAATGAATAAGGAAACCACAATAGCATGCTTGTAAAGTCTATTCATATTTTATTATATCACCCTTAACTAAGTATTTATGTTTGTTTTCAAGCAATAGTGCAACCAAAACAATGAATCTAGCAGTATTAAGAAAACACCATGTCATACAAGGGTGCACATGTCCAATGATAGTGGGGAGCAGAGTACCCATTCTGGTATGTATGATTCAGAATTAGAAATATTTACTGTGATTGTAGATATTTATTTCCTGACTTATACTTATATATTATCTTCTTTAAATGGAAGAGCATGTAGCTCAGGAGGGTGAACTACGAGAGGAACCAAGTGGACAAGAAATTAATGCACCAACTGTCACAGCTACATAGACACATAAAGAGCAATAGTTTAATGTTAATCAAAATAATGAATTTTTTATTTCAATTATATTTCAACATATCGATATGATCATTTTCTTTGTTGCAGTTCATGCCCCTGCATAGATTCCTTGATGCCCTTCTTACCAACATACCAGAAGTATGGTACATGAGCGCATGGAAACATAAATGATAGAAGGACAGGGCGCAAGAAATACAATGTCAAAGGATGATTATGATACCCCAATTGTCAATTTTATTAATGTAAAAAAACATAAATCAAAGAAAAATTAGATGTGTAAATTCATGACTTGTATTTGGATGTTTATCGATGTTTCTATTATGAAACATTGTTTATATGAATTACAAAATTATGCTTCAATGTTTATATGTTCATATGTTTTGATGATTATCCTAGTTATGCATGAATGTCTATATGTTTTCTATATAAATGAAATCATTTGTTGGGTATGGGGAATTGAGAGTGATGTGAGGGGGGGAGGGGCCATATGATATTCCACCTTCATTTGGTTGGCCATGTTCAATAGAGAATAACCTATTCTTGAAACAAAGAGAATCTCATTAAGGTATGCGACCACTTAAGTTTTTTCTAGAGTATTTTACATAACTAAATGCTTGCTTATTTGCTTATATATTATTTACTCATATAAAGAATTTTTCTTTTATGATTCATGCAGGTCTTGGTGATGGAAATGCATCTCGTGGAAAAATATTATCAACTTGTATGGGCTAATGGATCTGGCGAAAGGACAATGATAAGGGTTTTTACGTGTTTTTTAAAGTAGGCTTTATACTAGTAAAGGTTCACAATCCTCTAGAAAGGATAGAATTCCATTTTTGGTAGACAAGCATCAATTGTTTTAACAAACTATGAATCATAAATTGTGGGAAAAACCTTTTTTTGTATTCTTACATTGACCAATACAACTATAACAAATTTTTAGTACAAAATCTTAACCACACACACACACACACACATGAACCCTAAGTAAACAAATGAGAGAAGAGAAAGGGAGAATATGTACTGATATGAGTGAATGAAGATAATAATATGAATAATGGAGTGGAGAGTGCACTCTATCCTAGTTGAATGATACTTGCATCCAACATGTCTCGTGCCATATTTTCAATCTCTCTCATTTGATCATAAGGGTATCTATACAGGGATGATTTTAGGGGCTAAATTTCGCACGTGGGCTAATTTTCTATGGTTTTTCCAAAAATGAGATTCGCTATTTTAAAAATGATTTGCCCAAATTCTATAGGATAAAATTATTTTACCTTAAAAATAGCCAAAATTTTATAAAAACTATATAAAATACTTAGAAATTTGAATATTTTTACAAAACAATCGCCAAACATATATAGTTGACATATGAAGGATTAGTAAGATTCGCCAAGGTTTCTACATTTTAAAATAAATTTCCATCCTTAAAATCATCCCTATATCTATAGGGCCTTATGTTGTCAGAGATACTACATGGTGTAAGTTTAATGCCATGTTCAGAGATCTCATGAAAAAGGAAATCTTGTGGGAATTTTCTGAAACACCATGTCATGCTTATTGAAGTTATGTTTATCTCTAAAGGAACATTTCCTACTTTAAGTTGGGCTTCTATTCAATGAATATTAGCAATAACTCCATTAACATGTTTTGAGGAGATTCTCCATTTTATGTGAGCTAATCACTTGAATGGGTAGAGCCTTTAGGCCATTAATTCCCCATTGTTCATGGACATTGTACCCAATGATTTAATCCACTCAACCCCCAAAACCACCCTTTCAATAACAATGGTGTAAATGGAAATTGATAATTTGTAATCTACTTAGTTTAATGTTGTGGCATTTTCCTCCATTTACAATCACCACTTGAAAGTTTATAAATGGGTGTGTAACACAATTCAATTTTGATATCATATTTTTGTTAATGAAGGTGTGGGTAGTACCTAAGTCGATAAGGACTATGACATTTTGGTTGTTGATGTATCCTACAATTTTAACGGTTTTAGGCATGTCGATATATTCCAAGGAATTCATCAATGTGGTGTAAAATTTTTCTTCATTATTTAATGAGCACTCAAA
This sequence comes from Picea mariana, assembly GCA_032191745.1. NCBI lineage: Eukaryota > Viridiplantae > Streptophyta > Pinopsida > Pinales > Pinaceae > Picea > Picea mariana. Next base: position 57,044 of record JASDQU010681621.1, on the reverse strand, counting down.
CTATTCTCATAGATCCTATTATGGTTCCTCGTCATCCTTGTCATTATTCTTGAGGTGAATAGTATTTATTTGGAACATTTTTTCCACCAATACCATTTTTTATTACACCCAACGCAAAATCCCTTAGCTCGTATCTCTTCCATCGCCTTTATCATGATTATGGTTTGCTTATGAATTTTTGTGTTATTTAGAACATATCTATCATTACTTCAGGCCATGGATTCTATGAGAGACTTATGTTTATATACATTATTAGATTCAATATAAAAAGCTAACTTGATGGATTTTACCATAATAGTTGGGACCTATATTCTAATTTAAATGTTGGGTTACATCATTTAAGCCATGAAAGTAAAGGCCCTATTAGAATCTATATATGCACCTTTGTCTTTTAGGCACTAACTATTGAAAAAGTTGTACATCCAAAGGTTTTACTTCTATAACATTGAATGAGAATTATGGGGTCCATTAAACCTTGATTTTGTCGAGGTTTATGTTCATTAAAAGTTTAAGCTCTCTATTGTTCCTTACTTCTAAATTAAATGGATATTTGTTGGACGATAAAGGCATCATCACATAATCTTTTTGTTGAGAGTGAAATGACAGTATGGGTATGCACTCTTAAAGTATTCATGCTCATATCAAACCCATATAACATCTACGAGGATGATATTGAATATGGATGACTTAACCTATCGTCGTTAATAAGCCTAGCAAGTGTATGAGCTAGCTAATTGTCTGAGGTTTGTGCCTATTGGTTGAATTTCATTTAGTCATGTACAAGCTAGCTACTTGTCTGAGGTCTGTACCTATTGGTTGGAAAGAATTCATATTCATATGAGTTACAACTCTAAGTCCCTTTTATATTACTAAGGCCTATTGTCATTCATGAAGCCTAGCGTGCCAACTACATACCTACCATTGAAGGGAAAAATAACTTATTAAAATTTGTATCTTATTTCTCCCTTTCATGTCATGAGTTTCTTATTGATTTGTTGGCTAGAAAAACCAGCAACAATATTTTGAAGCTCAAAAGGGTCACAACTTGGAGCCTAAAAGGATCATCCAACAATCTCTTTCCATATTCCAAATCTTCAGTGCCAATCATATCAGATAAATATTTTTAGCCCTACAAATCCATAATGGATTTCACCCTTTGTAATATTCTAACTTCAAAAATCTTCCCACAAGCCCAACACCTTAAGATAAGTTGTATTTCGTATATTTATTATGTTCATATATATTAGAGGATTTCTCTCTTTATGTTCCCCCCAAATTCCTTAATCATCCCACATACCTGCACTTAGTTCTTCATTATATTTTATATTAGTTTTCGGTCCATTAAGTTAGGAGGATTTGGTTCTCTATGCGCCCTAGTACAAAATCCACCTATATACTTGACTCATGACATTATATTTATTCCATATACTTTTGGGTCCATCAAGACAAATGAGGAAATTAAGCATTGCAACTCCCCATTCTCTCATTCCCCAAATTGTCAAGAGTCATTACAAGTGGTTGAAGGGAATAAGATGTGGTTTGTGTAAAGGGGAACATGTAAATGTTCCACGTTGTAGGGAATTTGTGTTTCAACAAGAATCGAATCCTTTTATGGGTACCTAGTACACAAGAAAAATGGAGAAGAAATGGAGGCTCTTTTATTGATTTGGTTTACTCATCATGATGCATTTGAATTGAGATTCTTGGAGGGCATATTCATTGTCTTTGCAAGACCTTGTTTGGTGGACATATTTGGAAGAACAAGCCCAACTTGGGATTCCTTGGGGCTTGAAGCCCACAGGTTGGGTACCAGGGCCCACACACCGGATGATGATGACATGCCTTTGGAGGCATAAGAAACACCTTGGAGGATCTCAACTATCCCCTACAATCCAAACAACTTGCCTTTGGAGGCCAAAACATCACCTTTGAGTGCTTGACGTCACCCTAGGGCTAGAGTTTGGTGGTTATTGAAGACACTTGGCCTTTGGAGGCCTACAAAACTCATATCCAACTCAACGAATTGACCTCTTGGAGGGATATGTGTGTCAATAACAATATAGAGTGGAGGAGTTAACTTGTTCAAGATTTCTTTTAATTCAAGCATGCTCCCTTCATTTTATGCACCTTGATATAGAGTGGATGAGTGAACTTGTTCCCTTCACAATCTTTATTTTAGTCTAAGAACCTATTGACCTGGAGTGGTGCACTGCTTAAGTGTAGAATCTTCAAGTTGATCACCCCAAATTCATTCCACTATCAGGAGGGAAGAGGGGTGTTCCACAACAACCCTGGTTCAATTGAGAGGCCATTGCACATTAACAATAAATTTTGTTTTATAAGGCATTTTTTGTTGTTGTGTCTATCAACTATAAGATTTTTCTATCCAATAGATAGCCCATTTTCATAATACACCATGCTCAATAAAAGACTCACAATATTTTTAGCTCATCCACTCTTTTGATTGCTTACTAGATTCACAATATTTGACTTGCAAGTTTTGTTGAGATTATGTAAGAAATTTTCCTTTTCAACTTATGAGCATAAAACCCCAAGTCTAATAATGAATAAATGAATATGTTAGCCTCTAAAAATATTCCCATGTCCAAAAATCATTCACATAATTCTTCAAAGATAACTATGCTTTTTACCATGCATTTTAGAAGTGGTATTTATTGATAATCATGTATTGTTTTCCCTTGAGAAAGCATGTACTGCACATTCATCCATGTTGCATGGTGTTGATCATGTAAAGACCTTCCAATTACCATAAGAACAAGTAGCAACCCTTTGCATTCTACTATTTCCTATAATGGAATTGTTTCTAATTTGTAGCATTTGATTTAATGAAGGAACAAGTAACTCTTTGACTATGTTTTAATTTGATGTTTTTGTAATGGATTTATGCTTAAATGCACAAAATCATAAAATGGACATAACATTTGGCTCTCTCAAATATGATAAGCCAAACTAGCTCTTTGTTGTAGTTGTGTATGTGCATCTTCATTGTCTTGAAAATTAGGTTTATGTCATCCAATCTTGTCCCACAATGTCTCCAAAAGTACATTGAGCAAGGAGCACATGCTATTAACCTCTTGCTACTGGTGATAAAGTTCGAAAACAATTGAATATCTAATTAACTTAATTTGTAGATTGTTTTTTTTTTTTGAGTTTCAACTAGTAATGAAAATTGTCAAAAATAATGATAGTATTCATGTCCAAAAATATATTATAGCTCTACAACATCGAAAAGTTAAATTGTAAGTGTTATATGCTTTTGAATTAATTTGTAAGTGCCATATGACTTCTCACACTTTCCTAGGTTTATTGGCTTCTCAATGTCATGCTTCCCTAAGTCTATTTTGCTTCAAGGTTCCTTCACTTTGCATTGTTTATAGTACGTTGTAACATGTGTTTTAGGAAAGACAAGAATTGATGACCTTACAGTGACACATTGTATCCATCCATATTTTCAAGGAACATGGCTCAATAGACTTATAATTGTATTCAACTTAACAAACCAACCGTTCACATGTCATTGTGTGTCACCAGATAGAAGTATCGTGCTACTTCATCAAGCTTTCTTGAAATTGTTACTTAATAATTTTTAATGCTTTGAAATTTAGATATAGCTGCATTGTACTTTTTGTATTTATTCCCTTGTCTTATTACTACATGACCATTACCTAGATTTTGAACCTTTTGGACATTGTTTCAACTCTTGCTCCAATGCTAGCACAATCACATTGGTTGATTGTAACATATATGGGTTTTACCTATGTGCCCATGTCTCAATAGATTGATAAGAAAACACATATTAGGCCCATGAATTCTCTCCTAACCTTGGAATTATAGAAAGAAGGTTTATCTTTGATCAATATTGTTCCTTTTCTTTGTAGGTCGACAGATAGACATAGCCTGAAACTAGCTATATTCAAGCTGCATGACCAAATTTTCCACGGTTCTTCGAATGGATGGAAAGAAAGTTGGTAGGTGTGAGAATTTGGAGTTGATATGCTTCCACACCCACTTCAAAATAGACATGGAAAATTTGAATGGATGGAAAGAACGTTGGTAGGTGTGAGAATTTGGAGTTGAGATGCTCCCACACCCACTTCAAAATCAACATGAAAAATTGGGCGTTGTCTAACTATTCTACGAAATGGTGTTTTTGGTTGGAATCCGATGACATAAATCTTCACGAAATTAGTATTTTTTGTTGTTTAAAGTACATTTCTGAATACATAAATGCAGAAGCTTAATGATGCTCTCATTGATTCTCTAGTGATAGTTAAATACACAAAACTTGCTAATAATCTTGAGATTGCCTATTTAATGTTGGAAAATGAGATAGAAAATGCCCTCATATAGGACCATGTTTAAAAATCATAACCGATATTTCCTTATCCACAAAAAAGGATGTGACAGGAGATTTCTTATAAAGTAGAGGAAAACTATCAATTTTTTTTTAAACCCTACAGAAGGCGTGGCAATAGCGATGATAAGATCATTGCAAGTATGACATCTGCATCGAAAGCCATTGATAGGTGTTTTTACTCTGCCACACTTGTTCGTCGTTATTGCGATGATATTTCTTCGCTACTTGCCACTCTTTAACCATCGCAAGTATGGAATCTGCGTCGCAAGTCAGTGGTGGGGTTTTACAAGTACACACTTTTTTTGTCACTATTGCCACGCTTTTTCATCGTTATTGCCACAATTTTTCCGTCGGAAAAAAATATTCCTCCTTTTAATATGGTGACACATGGTAGTCTGATTTCATCACTGTTTCCATGAAAAATGAATGCGTGGATATAGCGATGAAAAAAGTACCACGAAAAAAATTGTTTGCCTTCGTGGAAAGTGTGACGGATATGTATGGCAATAGCAATGAAAAACTATGGAAAATTTGGTCATATGTAGTGGTGCAACCATATACCATCGACCATCTTTGTTGGCTAATGTGGCAACTATGTTGACGTAGAATAACACGTGGATGTTGACATGGCATGACACGTTAGCTTGAGGAATCAAATAGGATGGCGTGAAATGACACGTGGATTTTGATGTGGCATGATGCATGGATGTTGATGTGGCATGACACTTCATCACCTTATTTTCTCCATCGATCATCAATGGTCAAAGATTTCCTTTGGCTGAATGAGAACTTCACCCAAATTCATTGATCCCCAATCCATCGACCATCGATGATCATAGATGTTATTTGGATGAACTTCAACACTTTTCCAAACTCCCTTATCCCCAATCCATAGAACATTGATGATCTCAGATGTCATTTGGTTGAACTTCAACACTTCACCAAACTTGTTGATCCTTGATCCATTGACCATCAATGATCTTAGATGTCATTTGGTTGAACTTCAACACTTCGCCAAACTCATCGATCCCTAATCCATCGACAATGGACGATCTCAGATGTCATTTGGGCAAACTTCAACACTTCACCAAACTCGTCGATCCCCAATCCATTGGCCATCGATGATTTCTATTGGCGAACTTCAACACTTTGACAAACTCATCGATCCATGATCCATCAGCGATCGACGATATTTGTTGGTGAACTTCAACACTTAGACAAGTTTGGCCAAAATCCAAGTGAATCTAGGTTGTTGATCTCCCAACCAAGATGATCTTGAACGTTGATTTTCTACAACTTCCCAAATGACCGAAAAAAATATGGATAGTTGATCTTCCTCCTTTTCCAAACCGCCAAAACGAATCTTGGATGTTGATCTAGTAACTTTTCCAAACATCGAAACTTTATCAAAATTTTAAATTTATCAAGGGAAAGTCTAGGATGTTGATCTAAAGATCCAACATGGTCTCAACCGTCGATTCTCTGACTCTACCCCACGTTACAACGACCATTAAAATAGGAAATTTTCAACCTTTTGGGTTGAATTCGGCTCTGCAACTCTACATATCGACTCCATTAACTTCTCAGATAATATTAATTCATTTAAAATAAGATCTGCTCACAAATTTGGGGATTTTCTCTCAAAAATTTCACCATTTTCCCCAAATTCACATAGATCAAAATATGAAACAATGAAATTTCCCAATTATCACTCATTTTGGCCCATACCAGTCCGATGTTTAAACTAGAATATCTAATACCAATATGTAATGCACCCAACCACCCACACGTCGAGAAATGCTACTCCAAAAACTCACTTCAAAACTGATTTTCAATTCTTATAACATTTAATTAATAAAGAAGCATGAAAGATTCAAATGTAGTATTCAATATTCATGTTACAACATAAAATAAATTAATATTATGCCATGCAAAATAATAACTAGAAAGCATGCATATTATAAATATGAATTTCAGAGATAATAATTAATACACAACATAAATAAATGTACATGCAAGGGAAACCATGACATAGAGCACTTATCTTAAACAAATTCAATCACCAAATGGATGTAGACCAAGGATGTCCCACCCAACCATAGACATTTTTTTTCCAAGTATAAAAAACAATGTCATCTCCAAACTAGGGCTATGAATCCAGAAGGAAGGGTTCTAGGATGACACTCAGCATCCCAAACCATTCAACACTTAAGCTCTCATAGGTTTCTCAACACACAAAAATCCAATGTACACCAACTCTCTTCTCTCCAACTTGCACCACCCAAAGACAATGAACCCCCTTCACTTCCACATAGTCCCTCAGGATGTCCACTTCCTTCTAAGGATCCTATGCATCTGGTCAAGAATATCCATGATGGGACTCTCAGGATTCACATCTATGAACAAAACTTAACACATGCCAATGCATCTCATACATGTAGGCATTAATTCATGGATGGAATACTCTAGTCATTACTATAGCCAACAAACAATGGATTCGTTATCAACAATTTTCCTGCATGTCCTGACCAAGAACAAGAATTAATGATGAATGATATATGAGCAACAATGAATGAAAGAGTGAAAGAGTGAAGGGAGAAGAATCCCCAAAAAACCCAAATATGGGTTTATATATTTATGTGGAAATCAAGAATCACATGACCTTTCCCCCTAGAAGCTCATGTAACCATGTTTCTCAATTAAAGTCAATATAGGAAAATAAAATAATAATAAAAGACTTATCCCCTTTATCCCCCTCTCTCATGAAATCATAGCCCCCTATAACTCTTTTCCTTGTTTTTCTAGCATCCAACGATGTATTTTATTACTAATAATGATCACAACATTACATTTCCTAGGCACTTATACCTCTTTTAATTGTTTGGGCACTCTCACCTTTTATTAAATAAAAAAATACATTATTAATATGGGGACTCAAAACCGAGGTATTACATGTTGCAAGCCATGCTGGGGGAAATCCACCAACCAACGCAAGTCATGCTGGGAGCATTAATATTATCGATAAATCTAGATGAATAGGAAACACGCTGAAGGTCCCCTATAAACTTTAAAAGGGAGATCACCTTACTCATTTATTCCCTATTATTCCATAGTTCCTAAGAGTATGGTCCCTATTTGAAGTCCCTTCTAGTCTCGAGTCACATTCGGTTTCCATGCAACCTATCCAACCATTGGTTCATGAAGTGGTCAATCCCACCCTTCATTTTGGGGTGATGTGTTTACTAACCTTATTTTTTCGTAACCTATTCAACCAATAGTTGAGGAAGTAGTCACATCGATGCAATCTTCAACCAATCCTGCTCCTCTTGGAGAATGACGAGTCTACCAAGATGATCATGATAATGCAATATTCATTTGATCCCACTCTTCTTTTGGGGAGTGATGTTTATTTTGAACATGTCTTTAGCATTTTCATTTTAGCACCTTCTGAACGAGGGGACTTTTCACTCATTTCGAGCATGCTCCATCCTAATTCAAGGATGGTTTCCTTTGATTGGAGTAATCTTGTTGAGACTCACCTTTCTTATTCTGCACCCTTCCAAATAAGGGTTAAAGTAAACTCAAAATACATTTATTGATGTATTGTAGATGAAGCAGTCTATGTAAGCATTTTGTCCTCCTTAACTTCACAAGCTTTGGATTCTCCCAAACTTGTGTCAACTACCAGTTAGTTGTTGGATTTCGACAAAAGACCTAGTGAATATTTTTGGATTCTTCCTCAGTCTCCTATCACATTAGGTGGGAAGATTGTTCTAGTTGATATGTGTATATGAAATTTTGTACTTCAATATGCTTCTTAGGAGTGATTATATATATGCTATGAACATTGTGGTGTCTACGCTCTTTTGGGTCATACATTGTCCTCACTAAAAAAGCATTGTCACAATGCAATGCTTTGTACCATATTATAATTTTAAGGTTTCAAGTTCTGAATACCATACCAAAAGTTGTTATTAGAGGTTTCTATATTGGATTTATTAACTTATGGGTAAGTGTTTTTGGTCATATATTAGGACTTTGGAGACATTTTTCTTTGGTATTTTGTCGTGTCGATCTATTTTGACATGTAATGATATTGAAAATGGCCTATCGGTTATATTTTTCCCTCGCATTTTTCATTATCTATTTCTTGGTTCATTTTTCCTTAGGATCAACCCATTGAATTGTGACACAGATCCTTCTTTGCCATTTAGTAGTGTTGTAATTCATGTGTTAGAGCTTACTGTTCATGGATACCCTAGTTAGAATATTGATTGCAATTTGGTGCCCATGATGAAGTATTTTCATAGGCTTGGGATCCCTCTTATTCCCACCATGAATTTACAATGAAGCCTCATAAATTCCTCTCAATCGTTTTTTGGACAATACCCATAGGGCTCCCACATACTGCATTTCATTTTTTTTTCTCCAAGTTGTAATACTGCATTTCATTTTTCTGCTTGTGCTTTTGAGCCTAATACTGGCTTCAACTTGATGTTGTATATCCTATTCATTATGAATTCTCTTCAATTGTGAGCCATTTCATTTATCTCCTTTGTGACTTGACACTTGTATCTCTGGAGGAAACATCCCCTGAGTTTCCATATCTTGCTCGCATTCCTTGCATTGAGAATAGGTATGTTCCATGTGCTTGGAACTAGGTTTCTTGCCCATGAGACACCTTTAATCCATTGTATCACAACATTCTTTTATTAATTTTTAGGATTTTATAATATGAAAAATATATAAAAAAATCAAATATAAAAGAAAGAGGATGGGAAAGAGTCAAGTTATCATTTTGGCATCAGTCATATGTCACCCTGGAACAAAGTACTAAATTTTTGAGTCTCTATATGAAATGGATTGGGTTTTAGTGATCTAGATTCATGAGGGAATGAAAAGAAACAAAAAAATAGGATAGAAACATAGAGATATAGTAATACTTAATTTCTATTAAAGAATAAATATGTAGAGACTGTAAAAGAAAATACAACTTGAAATGAACTCGCTAGAATGGTGGTAGCTTATCTCTGAGAAGAGATGTGATGGCTATGTGCATTCGAAAGAAGATGATTAAAATGAGGCTCAAAAGGAATTTTTTACTTAAATCATAAATGGAACAACCCTAGACATACCAAACCCTAACCCTGAGAGATGAAACACCAAAAGGTTTGTGGGCCCCGATGGGGGTAGTTGATACGTCAACTTCCCGGGGGTGAAACTTTTGCATACTATCTCCATTTGGGGCACTTGGTACCTCATCGAAAATTTATACTTGATGAGTACACATTCCGTTCAACATAATATCTTCCCTCAACTACATGATGAGTGCTACCGAGCCAAAAAAACAACGTCCAAGGCCTCAAAACGACCCTAGAAGTTTGGGACCCGAAAAACTGTAGAAAAACTACAAAGATGGAAACTGTATTTTGACCCAGTGGAATAGGTGGGAAAATATATATGTCCACTTGGATTGGTTCTCCTCCCTTCGGAAGAAATTTTATCCATTCCTTTGAGTTCCCCCATCAAATGGGGAAATGTTTTTTGAACTTGACGCTTGATGAACCACTTACCTTGGTGCAGTAGCTACCCTACTTTGACAACATGATATATTTGGATCTTCTGTTGGCGGGTTCCCTTAACCCGCGTTTCCATGATCCAATCAATGATTTCATGTTCCATGAAGTCGGGGTTGAGCTCTACATGTGTCATATTCTCTGCCACTTCCGATGTGTCTAGTACCAATATAAAATATGGTTGAAGGAGGTCCACATTGAATACTGGGTACAAGCCAAGAAAGGGGAGAATACTTAACTCAAAATAATTTTCTTTCACAACCTTGGTGATGGTGTAAGGTCCATAGTGAAGTGGAAAAATATTTTAATGGGGACTTGTATGGTGATATTTCTATAAATGAAACCAAACCTTGTCTCCCACCTGAAAC
>JASDQU010681621.1:6696-22082 GCA_032191745.1 Picea mariana | reverse complement strand
CATGCAACATGCAAGATGCCATCTCCTTTAGAGATCTATTTTTTCGCTCAACAACTCTGTTTTGTTGTGGAGTGTAGGGAACTGTATACTGCAACTGAATCCCTACCTCATGGAAATGATTATGAATCTCATGATTCACATACTCTCCCCCATTATCAGTTCAAAGGAATTTGATCTTCTTTCCAGACTGTGTCTCAACCAAAGCTTTGAAATCTTTGAGGTGTTGAAAGACCTTGGAGTTTTGCCTGAGAAAGTAGATCCAAGTAAAACATGAGAAATCATCAACAAAAATGAGAACAAACGTCACTTTTATGATCGATAGATGTGGAAAAGGACCCATGAGGTCACTGTGGATCAGCTCGCTGAGACTTTCCTTTAATGAATTTCTCTTGAGGGTGTTTTCTGAGAACACATCCCTCACATGTTCCCTTGGAGAAGAGGATGTCTGGTAGACCATCAACTAATCTATGCTTACTAATCTGTTGCATGTATTTGAAATTCAAATGTCCAAACCTTTTGTGCCATATCCTACTACTTTCGTTAGCATGAGTAAGCAGTAAAGCAGAATCAGGTTCAATGAATTCAGAAAATGTATACAATCTAGACTGATGATTTACCTCACCGGTAGCAACCCTGGATTTGGTTTGCATGTCATATATGTCCACAGAATTTGGTGTGAATAAAAATTTCTTTCTGGTGCCAAAATTCTTCATCTGATACATAGAGAGAAGGTTGACAGAAATCTTGGGAACATTCAACACATTCTCGAAGCTTTCGTTGGTGAGTTCAATCCTTCCTTTGCCGGTGAATTTGACAGAAGAGTTATCCCCCATCAGAATAGGAGTACCTTTGCATGCATACAAATAAGAATAGACTACTTCTGAGGTAGCCATGTGATGTGATTCTCCTGAATCTACGATCCAAGCATCGGGAGAGGAGTTGATGGCAATCAATGCATGGCTAGAATTTCCTTTCTTGGAATTTGGATCTTCTGGCTTCTTCTTCTTTGCACCCTTAGGGATGTGATCTCCAAGGTTGTTTTGCTGAAGTATCTGAGACATCATATCTATTTGTTTTTGCATGCATGCATATTTCGAATGGAATCCTTTATGACAGTATGTGCATTTCTCTCCTTTTATTCCCTTTTCTCCTTTGGAATCGGTGAAGGGTTTTGTGTACCCTTCCTTCTTCGTATGTGCATGAGATTTCTACTTATATTTATCTTTATATTTCTGATATTTGTGGCTGACATCATGAAAAATGAGTGCAGGCGCCCTTGGGCCTTTGATTGCGCCCATGTTGATGAGCTTGGTTTGCTCTTGTGTCAGGGATTCGATAAAGTCCTCAAGAGAATGCATCTTCCAGGTGGCTCCAGAGGTGAATATGATAGTATGGAATGTGGATACGAATATAGAGAATTCAGGTCCAAGCTTGGAGAGAACGGTGAGAACCATTTGTTTCTACTCCTTCAATTTATCAACCCCACAAGCTTTGAGTTGCGACAATAAATCCTTGAATTTTGTAAAGAAATATTGGATATTCTCAAAGATTTTTGGATCCAATGTGAACAGATCCACCTCTAGCATGTGTCCCCTCATCTCATCTTGTTTTCCAAATATCCCTTCCAAGATGGTACAGGCTTCATTGGGAGTCTTACAGGAAGATATATGAAAAAGGAGATCGAGAGAAATAAGACTGCAAATTGTTCCGAGTGCCTCATCCATGCGATTTAAGTACTTGGATTTTTCTATGGATGATGTCAGATCTGTATCTGTATTCATGGTTAACCTATACAACCCTCTAGATCATAGATGTATGGCTATTTTCTCCTTCCATGCAAAATAGTTGTAAGGTGTAAGAATGTATTCTTTTTGGAATTCCATCTTTCCGCTGTCTTCAATCTTTTGTACCTGCAAAAATTTTTGGTGTAGCTTTTGCTTAGCAGTTCATTGAATCTGATACCATGTAAATTTATTGACCTGCACAGAATATATCTAGATAAACAATGATACACACATTTGCAGAGAGAATTGGAAAAATAAGAAGAAGGAGAGAAAGAATGGAAAGAATTCTCATTAACCATTATGAATAATGAATAATTTACACATGATATACTCTGTATAACTCAATGAGTTCGAATTGAGGTGAACCAAGTCGCCATATTGGTGGTATAGAGTGATCTGGACACACACCAACAGTTACAAGAGTGAATTTCCACCTATTCTAGTCTCTCAGGCAGTTACGGAAATGAATTGCCACCTAGTTGAGTTAACTAATGAACTAGTCTTCAGTTCACTGACTAAACAGAAAGTAGTGAGGAGTTAACTCAAGGAATCAAGGATAATGCACCACTTTGGTGATGATACCAAAGCAAGTTCGAATTAGCATGGTGATGATCCCAATGTTTCATGGTGATGATCCCAATGCAACATCTAAACTCAACTCAACTAGTCAAACTGAAGTGTGAATTGAAAGAGAATATTCTCGAGGTGGAATATTCTCTCCTAAAATATAGGAGACTAGATAATGACTAATTATGACTAATGAACAAATACAAACCTTAGGAAAAAGAAATCCTAGGTGTGTGTGAAGTAAATCCAATAGATTCAAGAGGTGTGACACTTATTTAGTGTCCCAGGAGAAGGAATCTGGACATCGGTTCTGGGGTAGTGCCGAAATGGTATTAGGCGATATCTGTATATGTCATTTTTTCATTTTTAATGAAAAATATCTTTCTTGTCCCAATTTCATGTCATTGATTCAATGTTGTAATATTTGTATGCATTGGATTATCTTAAAACTGACATCCTAATCATAGGTACACACATTTGTTTAGAATTATTTATTGTAACTATCTCTATGACAACATTGTCTCTTTGTGAGTGTAGATTGACAAGTAAAGCACTAGAGAGAATAACTTGGGTGAGGATTCATGAAAGAGGTCTTCTTCAAACATTGGAATACAAGTAGGTTCTCTTTCCTATCTTTGGTAGTTATTTATTTATTTATTTGTAGCTACTTATGTTAGTTATATATTGTTCTTGGGGGGCATCCACTTTGTGTGATATTCTAGCAGAGGTCATAGGGGATTTATCCCCAAAACACAAAAGGTAGAACTCACTTTGTATAAAGAGTTATCAATTTTGGTAAGCAAGTTATATTGTAACTAAGAATAAGGCATTGCTATGAAGTTGATTTAATAAATATAAATCTATAATCTATTGAGTGTGAGATATTTTAATTATGTGTATGGCATATTTTCTTTGTTGTGAGTTTATGCTTTCTAACTATTTTCACTAGCATTTTCTCTCACCTTTTATATTTTTTGCTAATTCAATATTTGAACAAAGATAAAACTAGAATGAACTTGGTTATCTTGTACATCCTATTTTTCTTAGATAATCAATGAATTGAATGTTATCGACTATTCACACTTTCAATTTATTCAATACTATGTTTCAATTTCATTTATTATAATATGCTCTTTGTACTACAATCTTATTCACACATTTTGTTTCTACATATTACAATATAAAATCAAATAAAAAATGCATAACTCTCTTAAAACTAATATGAAAGCTAGTCCCATAAAGTAGAGGGTGTTCAAATGGAGGGTGGGAATCACAATTTTAAGATTTTATCTTAGAAAACCCGTGTGTGTTGATGATGGAAAAAATCCCATGTTAAAAAAAACCCAAAAACATTTATTAGAATTAAAATCCATATTTTTGATAAGTGAACCATGGATAAGGCTAAGCAAACCCTCTGTTTTGCATTGTATCCTTCAAATTAAGCTCATGATCCTCTAGCATGGTAAATATATCTCATGTGTGAATTTTATCATTAGGCCCTGTCCATGGCATATTAGCCCAAAATAATTATTATTAAGGATGCTTGGTATGCTATGTTTTATGATATGGGTGAGTTCACAAAGTTGGTGGGAGAAAAAGTGGCAAGGGGTTTAGTAGGAATGTGCACTCGCAGAAATGCGTGCACATTCTCAGAAATGCACACTCGCAAGAACACGTGCACGTTCTCAAGAATGTGCACACATTCCTAATCCTATAGGTTTGTCAAGGCCTGAACCTCCAGTCAACATGAAACGTAGTTTCGTTGGTAGGAACATGCACATAGTCTTAAGAATGCATACATGTTCCTAAGAATGCATGCATGTTCCTAGGAACATGGACGCGTTCCTGCTGTGCCCAATTTTTAAGGGACCACGGGTGCATTTTGTGCTCATTTTCACACTACGCCTCACAATTTTCCTAATTGGAGAAAGTAAACATGACTAATAGAGGAGGAGAAAAACCTAGGATCTTTCCACCATGTCCATTGCAAGAAAGGTATGGTTGATTTTTTGTCACTTCGTCTTGGCTTTTCAAAAAATACAAAATAGTTATTCATGGGTTATGGATATAAATCCCAATGACATTGAACATGTATTATCCATGCCATACCTTTCCTTGCCTCTCCATGCCATGCCATACCATAACATGCCTTGCCTTGCCTTGCCATTCCATACCTTGCCTTTCCATGTCAAGCCATGATATGCCATGTCATGTCATTTCATGCATTGCCTTTCCTTCACTTTCCATGCCATGGCTTGCCTTTCCATGCCATGCGATGTCATGCCTTGCATTTCCTTCACTTTACATGCCATGCATTTCCTTGACATGCCATGCCATGACATGCATTTCATGGCCTTTCCTTGTCATTCCATGCCATGCCATGCCATGCATTGCATGGCCTTGCCTTGTCATTCCATGCCATGCCATGCCATGCCATGTTGTGCGTTGTCTTTCCATCCCTTGCCCTGCATTTCCTTTCCAAGCCATTCATTTCCATTCCATTCCATTCCATTCCATGCCTTTCATTTCCTTGCCTTTCCATGCCATGTCTTTCCTTGTCATTCCATGTCACATCTTTCCTTGGCATGCCATGTCTTGCCTTGCCTTGCAATTCTATCTCTTGCCATGACATGTCTTGCCAGGCCATGTATTTCCTTGTCTTTCCATTCCTTGCCTTGCCTTGCATTGACTTGCCATGACTTGTCTTGGCTAACCACAATTCATCTAAAAGGTACTTTCATTATGATATTCATAAAACTAGTTTTTTGTAAATATATAGTTATTTTCATAGTTAGAGAGAGAATTTGTTATCAAGTTAATTTAATAAAAAAATAATGGCATTCATGTATCATGCCATTTTTTTTTCCTAAAAAAAAGAATGCTTGTACTAAATGAACAAGTTTAATACGTAAAAATTAAAATAAAAGGATTCATTAAGCATGTAATTATACAACTTGTTATCCCATCTATCTTAGATAAAAATACTTGCATGAGAATTTCAATGTCATAACATAAGCTCTCTTTATCCATATATCTAAGGTATCTTCATAGTTGTGAAACATGGATTATCATAATTAATAGGGTTTACATAGAAAGGGATGTCACAAAATAAGTTTATGTCCGATCCTTATGGTGTAGTCTCATTATACTATTGATCCATAATTTATTTTGGATTACAAGGAAAACAACATAACTTCAAGGCCTTATTTAAAATCAAAGAAATAAAAACTAATCTTTCAACTCAATAAATTTTATAACAAGATATAACATGTAGACCTAGACCTAGACCTAGATCTATAACTTGCCTTGCCTTGCCATGTCTAGCTTTGATTATCTTTGTCATGTCTTTCCTTGGATTGTATTTCTTTTCCTTTCCATGCATTTTCATAACTAGACATATACCTATACCAAGACATTTCCTTGTCGTGACTTGCCTTGTCATGCCTTGTCTTATCATGGTCTAGGTCATGGTATAGGTCATAGTAATGGTTTAGGTATAGATCTTGGTCTAGGTATAGGTATAGGTCATGGTTTAGGTCTAGGTATATTTCCAACATGTCCTTGAATGGATTGAGGAGGCGAGTTGCAACTCGCGATAAAACTCAAACAAGGGCTCAGGAAAAAAAAACAAAAAAAACAAAAAAAACAAAAACAAAAACAAAAAAAATCGATTACATTGGATCTAGGGCACTGGGTTTTAGCTAGTGGGGCCCCTCTGTTATCATTTCATTTCCAAAAAAATCATTTTTGGAGGATCTATGACACTAGGGTTTTTCTCAATGAGGCATAATGCAATTTATGAACAAGAGGTCGATTTTCAAGAACATGGTGTCAAGAAATTATGGGTAGCATGGTCATGTGGGCCTTGGCTAGATAGACACGCAGGAGCTTACAAAACTCTATTATTTTAATTGCTTTGGATTTTATGCTCCTGGACCAAGTTGCCAACATGTCCATGAATGGATTGAGGAGGCAAGTTTCAACTCGTGATAAAACTCAAACTGAGACTCTAATCAATGAATCATCGGTTGCATTGGATATGGGGCATCAAGTTTTAGCTAGTGGTACCCCTCCAATATTAATATATTTCTTGGAAAGCCTATTTTTGGAGGATCTCTGGCATTAGGATTTTTCTCAATGAGGTGGCTCAATAAGGAGTAGTGCAATTTATGAACAAGAGGTCGATTTTCAAGAACATTGTGTTGGGAAATTGTGGGTAACGTGATTGCATGGGCTTTGGCCAAACATAAGTGTGGGAGCTTACGTAGCTATGTTATGCTTCTCGAATTAGATTTTATTCCCCTGAAACAAATTGCCAACATGTCCCCGAATGACTTGAGGAGGCGAGTTTCAACTCATGATAAAATTCAAACCGAGACTCGAATCAATGAAATTTTGATTGCATTATATCCAAGACACTAGGTTTAAGCTAGTGGGACCCCTCCACTATCATTTTGTTTCTGGGAAAACTATTTGTTGGAGGATCTACGAAACTAAGGTTTTGCTCGATGAGGCATAGTGCAATTTCTAAACAAGAGGTTGATTTTCAAGAACATTGTGTCGGGAAATTGTGGGTAGCATGGTCATGTGGGACTTGGACAAATAGACATATATGAGCTTATGAAACTCCGTTATGATACTCAGTTTGGATTTTATGCCCCCGAACCAAATTGCCAACATGTCCTTGAATGGCTTGAGGAGGTGAGTTTCAACTCACAATAAAACACAAACCGAGACTCAGATCGACGAATAGTTGGTTGCATTGGATCTGAGGCACTAGGTTTCAGCTAGTGGGGCCCCTCCGCTATCATTTCATTTCCCAAAAAACCGTTTGTTGGAGGATCTATAGCACTAACATTTTGCTCAATGAGGCATCATGCCATTTCTGGATAAGAGGTCGATTTTCAAGAACACCATGTTGGGAAATTGTGGGTAGTGTGGTCACATGGGTCTTGGCCAAAAATATGTGTGAGAGGTTATGGAACTCTTTTGTTTTGCTCAGTTTGGATTTTATGCCCCTAGATCAAATTTCCAACATGTTCCTGAATGGCTTGAGGAGGTGAGTTGCAACCTGTGATAAAACTCAAAATGAGACTCACATTGACAAGGAAAGGCAATGTGAGGCATGGAATGGAAAGGAAAGGAAAGACATGGCATGTCATGGAATCATATGAAAAGGGAAGGCATGGCATGACAAGGCAAGGCAATACATGGCAAGGCATGTCATGGAGAGGCAAGGCATGGCCTAGCAAGGAAAGGAATGGCATGATGAGGCAAGGCAAGGCATGGCATAGAATGGAAAGGAATGACATGGAAAGGCATGGGATAGCAAGGCAAGGCATGAAATGGAAAGGAAAGGCACGAAAAGGCATGGCATGGAAAGACAAGGCATGGCATGGCATGGCAAGGAAAGGCATGCCATGGCATGGAAAAGAAAGGAAAGGAATGCCATGTAAAGGAAAGTCATAATAAGGCATGGAAAGGCATGGAATGGAATTACATGGCAAGGAAAGGCATGGCTTGTCAAGGAAAGGAAAGGAAAGGAATGACAAGGCAAGGAAATACATTGAATGTCATGGAATGACATGGCATGGCATGGAAAGGAAAGGCATGGAATAGAAATGAAAGAAATGAAAAGGCATGACATGGCATGGCATGGAAAGGTAAGGAATGGATAGGCATGGATAGGCATGGAAAGGCATGGCATGTAATGTCATGGAAATGAAAAGAAATACAATGAATGGGAAGGAAAGACAAGACATGGAAAGGCAAGTAAAGGAAAGACATGGCATGGAAGGGAAAGGCATGGCATGTAAGGAAAGAAAATGCAAGGCATGGAATGAAAAGGCAAGACATGGAATGGAAAGGAAAGGCATGGAAAGTCAAGGCATGGCTTGGCAAGGAAAGGAAAGGAAATACATGCCAAGTAAAGACAAGGCATGGCATGGCGAGGCATGACATCGCATGGCATGGTAAGGTAAGGAAATGAAAGGCATGGCATGGAATGTCATGGAAAGGAAAGGCATGGGATGGAAGCACATGGCATGGGAATTGAAGGCAATGCAAGGCATGACATGGCAAGGAAAGTCATGTACTGGAAAGGAAAGGCATGGAATGGCATGGAAAGGAAATGAAATACATGGCATGGAAAGGAAAGGAAATGAAAGGCATGGTATGGTGTGCCATGGAGAGGCAAGGCATGGCATGGCAAGGAAAGACATGGTGAGGCATGGCATGGAAAGGAAATACATAGTGATGCATGGCATGGTGTGGCAAGGAAAGGAATGTCTTGGAAAGGTAAGGCAAGGAAATGCATGGTATGGCATGGCATGGCAAGGAAAGGATATGCAAGGCATGACATGGCAAGGCAAGGCATGGCATGGAAAGGAATTTCATGGAAAGGAATGTCATGGAAAGTGAAGGTAATGCAAGGAATGACATGGAATGGAAATTAAAGGCATGGCTTGGCTAGGAAATGCATGGCATGACATGGAAAGGCAAGGTAAGGCATGGCATGGAAAGGAAAGGCAATGTGAGGCATGACATGGCATGGGAAGGAAATGCATGGATTGGAAAGGAAAGGTATGGAATGGCATGGAAAGGAAAGGAAATGCATGGCATGGCATGGCATAGAATGGAATGGCAAGGCAAGGCAAGGCATAGAAATACAAGAATACCATAACAACCATAAAATGAAGCCAAAATTTCAATAATTCACAAATCAAAATATTTGTTCAATTATTCATTTTACATACCTATGGTCACTCAATTAGAACATTGAGATAACTTCTAATACTAATGGTATCCATTAACTTCTTGTGCTTATAGTAAGGAAATGTGTATCATATATTTACTAAGTTCTTACTTGGAATTGTTTTTAGTTGGGGGTTTGTACCAACAACCAAGTTCGTAAAGTGGTATATGAATTCACCTGGTATATAATATTGAAGTACATAACCACCTTTATTCTGTGTTCTTTCATCCTATGTATGATATTCTCCTTTAATAACCATCAACCCAATAAAAAACTCAATGCCTTCAGAGTCTGTTACTGATCACATGAGGGTATGATTTCCTTCTAAGCAATGTGACAACCAACAATTAGTGTCCTATTCATTACCTCTTGGGGAAACCACTGTGTATATGTGCCATGCAAAAAATGGAGTGCCAACTCGTGAGTTCACTAAATGACCAAAGCATAAAACATTGACGCTAGTTATTCAAAATTTAATAGAAGGTTTCAACAAACTTGGCAGTACGATATCTGAGACATGGTCATAATTTGACGAAATACTTTATTGGTCGTCCTCCAATTGGGATAATTCCATAGTTATATGTTGACCAATGGGGAGTGATACAATATTCCATCTATCAACCTAGTCTGTCGATTCACAAACATGCTATTCATTACTACTACATGGACCACAAAAGAAAGATAGTTTTCTCGTTCATATTTCAACTATTGCATCATCTGATGTTCTAACTGAATGGAATCCATGAGTGCCCTATATTGTTTTTCATTCATACTAGTGTGATCGATCTACATTGACCACCTCCCAAAAATATATATGAACATTTCTTTTCCTATGTCATTGGTATTCAAGGGTTCTTGTTCCCTCTCCCATTACTAAAGAACACCATTCAACAATTGATTTCACATCTCAAATGTGGGAAGTAGTCATGAAATTAATTTCTTTCCTACGTAACACTCTTTTTATGCATGCATCTACTCCATCATGCTCCCCTTTCCCGTTCTTGGACTTAAAATAGTTCAAAATGTGTAGTACCTTGAGTTTTTTGTCCAACATACACAACCATTGAAATACAAAATTATTTTTTAACTAGCCTACACAACCATATGACCAAATCCAATGTTGATCCATCTCTATGTTCTTGTCCTTAAGGTGATTGTAAAACAACTGAAAGCAATTTTTTGCGTAGGCTAAGTCATGGCATCGATCACCACTTATGTAGAAGTGATACTCCTTCAATATAATTTTTTTTTCTTCAATACTATCTTGCCCATGCCCGTATGTGATATGGACCATTATGATGACCTTCCCTGAGTGATAATTTTGTCTTTGAATCTCATTTTGCAGTTGAAAGGTGTAGTTCTCAGAAAAATCAACCATTGATAACATAGTACCAATGCAAAATGTATCTCTGCATATTCTAAAATGCTCGACATGCCATCGAGCCACATGCACATGCTAAACATATTTTTGTGTCTCTTTGAAAAATTCCTTCATGAAGTCAATAATCATACCTAGGAAGTCACCAATTGTATCTTTTTTCTTTCCTTCCCTTCATCAATATTAATGCGACATACTTAAATATTTGCAAGGAAACCTCCTTCCTCCCCAATTCATACTCATCTCTTACATGGATGCACTTTCTCAGTAATTCCATTCCATTGCACCTAGGGCATGTCCCATATAAGCAATATTTTTGATAAAATGTACAACCCTCTTGCCTTGTACACAAGATGCTGTGAATTAAGTCCCTAGATGATGATGACAACAATATAACTAATCATTTTTGCAAAAGGGTTTTATGCAAAACATCATATATGTGTGTGTGTGTGTGTGTGTGTGTGTGTGTGTGTGTGTGTTTGTATGTATATGTATATGTAAATAATAATAATAATAATAATAATAATAATAATATCCATACTCAATGTGATATCTACAACAAAATGTGTTACACATTGTGTTTATTCGAACATACCAAGGCTTGCATTTATGGAAATATCTTTGGGCCAAGTTAAGTGCACTATGTACTGTCCTAAATATCTCATACAATTACGTATGTGTAATGTCAAGAAAGTGTTTAATATGGTGTTCATGGTCCTGAGATCCCCTTCTCAATTTTAGTACATATTTTTGGTTGGAAGAAGGCCTAGTTTTCTCATGCCAGAAATCTTATACTAGTCCCTTAACGACTCCAATTAACTTCTTATCAGAATGAGGTAGCCTACTAGTGAAGGGCCAAAAATATGTTAGTCCACCTGTGTGAAGGCTATCTCATCTATGAGAATACTTTCTAAGGGTTTTTATAGTGCTTTTAATTAGATGAGAGGTTTGTTGTAGAAAACAATGTTTTCTTGTGATTTTGCTAACAATTGATTGTGACAAGGCACGTCGGGTTGTATTGTGGTCTTTAGAATGATATTTCCTACCAATTATTTGAAAAGTATATACAAGGTTTCTAATAATATGATGACTTGTTTATAAACTTTGGACTATTTTAATTCCTAAAATTCTCCTAACAACAATCAAACTTCAAGATTTTAACAAAGCCAAAAATAAGTGACATTTAGGGGCATCAGATTTTGGTTCAAAATATTCTTTAATGATGTTATAAGAATGATAACAAATAGTATGGTTAGTTAACTTACCTTCAAGTGATTCTATACCAATTTCATCCACCTAAATGCGTTTAGGAGTACTTCAGCGCACACTACTCAATTTAGGTAGGGGTGATGAACCCCTATTCCAGAACTCTTAACCTCCTTGCCATGGAGTGAACAATGTTTCAATTCTTTCCTCTTCAATCAGTAGAGGATCAAATATGGGAGGAGAGTGGAAATGGGATTGAATAGTTTCTTGAATGTCTAAATTCTCAATACGAGGTTGCACCACAGTAACTTTTCACCAAAATGTTGTTCACCAGTTGCCTCTTCAATTTCATTCATTGTATAATAATCTTCAAGAAAATCCTCCATCATCTGGTCATCCACAACAATTTTTATTGATGAGATACTGCATGGATTGGTCTCTACCAAACTCCTGCACTTTTCTTGTGGTGATGGAGGAGAAACAATGACAACATCTATTTCTCTAGAAATTGGATTTCCCTCTTCTGAAAGCCTACACTTTGACATACACAACTTTTCCTTTTCTCTTTCTTCTTCTACCTTTTCGATGGGTTTGTCTTTCCTCCAAGACTTTATTTATTGAATCCATTGGTTCCCCATGTTTAAAGAGAAAAATTGGTTTCCAAGCACCCCACCACAAATTTTTCTTTGTATTACACAAGAAGGAAAAAATAACAATTCCAATTCCAAGTGGATAAATTTGTCTACTTATTACAAAAGAAGAGACAACTAATAATTCCAATTCCAATTGGACAAATTTATCTTGGTATTACAAAATAAGACACAACTAACAATTCCAATTGGAAATGTTTTTTTCCAATTTCAAGAAGACACAACCAACAATTCCAACTCCACTAGGAAACATTTGTCTTCAAATTATTCCTACAATTGTCTTGAAAAAGCACAAAATTGTCTATGAATTAAACAACAATACTAAAAAAAAAAAACCTATTTGTTCCTACATATTTTGTGTGGATATGTTGAGCATGTAGACGTCGAGCTTGAGATAGATGACATAGAGGAGTGTGCTTGGTGCATAAAGATTCCCAGCAAGAACACACACGAATTCCTAAAAAGTGTGTGCACTAGAGCACGTGCACGTTCTAGGAATGCACATGTGTTCCTACTGGGCATGGATTAGTGAAAATAACAAGGATTTCAAGTCACAAGAGTGCGTGTGCACTCTTAATATTGAAAATTCTTACTCCAACACCTAGGTACTTTTTTATCTAGTGATTTCCTTACCACAATCAGATTAGGATCTCACAAAACAATAATACATTACTAAAGCATTCAACTTGATATCATGTAGTAGAAGCATAAACTAGGAAACCAAATCAATCACACATGAACACCAATATTTTTGGGTAGATACCCATGGAAAAAACCCCATAGGTAAAACCAGTGCCGAGAATGATTTTATTATGCTAAAATCAGGGCTCCTGTAACATGGATAATGGCCCACTTAGAGAAATATAATTGCAAACTAACCTCGAAAAGTTCGACCTACTGTACTACCAGTTTTTGCACACTTCTCGAGAAATTCATGACTTTCCCTTCTATGACCTGCAAATATATGTGATTGTCTCCACTGTGACTTGTGGATGTCCATGAATGTCTCCATTATGACCCGTGGATGTCCACGATTGTCTCCACTATGACCTGTGGATTTGTACAAAAAAACTGTACGGAAGGATCCGTATGATCCAACATTATCCTGTGGCTTCCTTCTGCTAAAACCCACATGCATATGCCTCTGTTATCTCTTCTCCTTGGACTATATGATCTCTAGATGAAATTCCTTCTTCACCTATCCAAGATCTTGAACTAAATTCCTTTGTGATCCAATACTCTGTGTGTCAACTCTCTCAACACANCCATGGAAAAAACCCCACAGGTAAAACCAGTGCTGAGAATGATTTTATTATGCTAAAATTAGGGCTCCTGTAACATGGATAATGGCCCACTTAGAGAAATATAATTGCAAACTAACCTCGAAAAGTTCGACCTGCTATACTACCAGTTTTTGCACACTTCTCGAGAAATTCATGACTTTCCCTTCTGTGACCTGCAAATATATGTGATTGTCTCCACTGTGACTTGTGGATGTCCATGAATGTCTCCATTATGACCCGTGGATGTCCACGATTGTCTCCACTATGACCTGTGGATTTGTACGAAAAAACTGTACTGAAGGATCCATATGATCCAACATTATCCTGTGGCTTCCTTCTGCTAAAACCCACATGCATATGCCTCTATTATCTCTTCTCCTTGGCCTATATGATCTCTAGATGAAATTCCTTCTTCACCTCTCCAAGATCTTGAACTAAATTCCTTTGTGATCCAATACTCTGTGTGTCGACTCTCTCAACACAAATCTTGTCAAGTGTAATCCTTGGTCCTCTTGAATCATCATCCTTCATTATCCAAGCACTCAAGTAGAGGTCCTTCTCTACTCTTGAGTGTGACCTTAGAGACTCCACACTAGAAAATTTCCTCCTTTTCTATCTGTGTGAATGTATCTTCCTCCTTCTCCTATACTTTCTTTATACTCATGAGTTACAATCTATTTCTAATCTCAAAAGTGATCTTTGGTTGATATTACTTCTCACACTTGAGATTTAGATTACATGTTGCATGCTAAGTACGTATAGCATGTTTCTTAAATAACTCAATTAAATGATTACATAATTAATTAATAAAATAAATTTACTTTAATAATTCCTTTAATTAAAGCAAATTCAAGAGTAGAAGGCTTTGGACGATTTCCACACGTCTAGACACATAGACATGTGCAGAAATACCAGTCCCATTCTACCACTAACATCAACACTCCCTCTTAGCGAGGAATGTATTTCCGGAAGATCCACTTCAGACTGGTTCTACCTCCCACTCTGACACAATGTCACACACATCATCCTGCATATTGGCATTTGTCCAACCCTGTTGGTCAACTACTCCCTAAATACTGGAAGTCTCAAAATTGATGATGCTACATATCAATGCCACAAAGTTTTCAAACTTCATCGAAGTTCTTCTCTCCCTCAATGTTCTCCTAGATGCTTCTTTATCTGGAGAATTCATCAATGTCATGTCATACCAACTTGGTCTCTTGATAGAACTGGAAGGGGCTAACTCCCTCTTCCCTTCTGAAGGTTCACTCCCCATAGTGGAAGTTTGTGAACTCTCCTCATCCTTCAGCTAGTCACCTTCAAAGCATCTTTCTCCTCATCCTCTGTCTCTGACATTGATCCATGATCAAATATTCCCTTGTAGATTCTTATAGTCTGTACCTGCAACCTATATAATCTTCCCTCTCTAACACCAATTCTCACTATTTTGTCAGGGCTATCTCCCTCTGAACAAATGATTACTTTACCTCTCTGAAAAATAACTGTGAAATCCATGTCCTCCAAAATTGAAACTGAGAGCAAGTTGTTCTTCAGTTCTAGTATATAAAGCACATCTTGGGCCTCTAACAAAGCTCCTGACTTGAGTTAGGAGCATATCCTCCCTTGCTAGGATAATGTTTCTCCTGATGAATGAAAATTAGAAAATATCCAAGCCCTACAAACCTCAATATCAACGCTTCAATCTTGCTGGTTGACTGCTATCTCCCTTGCTACCCATTTTCTTCTTTCCTCAAACCCTTCCCT
>JASDQU010681620.1:50090-65636 GCA_032191745.1 Picea mariana | reverse complement strand
TATCCTGGGAAACCCAATCCTTGGGAGAAAACCCAAAAGCCTTTCTTAGAAGAATCAATTCAATAGTTCACAAGATTTTCCACCATGAAAATCATACCAAGAGATATACAAAGTCACCTCATAACCCTAGCACAACTCTCAAAGAGGTAGCGCACAAGAGAGAATACAAGAAACCTTAGTTGCAACGTCTTCCTTCCTTGCCTCAGACTTGCGCCTTCTCTTCCTTTACTCAGAGCCGAGTGAGCATGTATAAATGAGCAAGGTGTTACCTTTATTTATAGTCTTCAAGTTACTTTACTAGGGCTTACTTCTCTTCTTGGAAATTCTATTTTCCTTTATTATTTTCCAGTGGAGCCGACTTCTCTTGTGGGTTCTTCAATATTACTTTATGAATTTCCTATGAGGTCGACTTCTTTTCTATGGTCTTCAATGTGGAGAATGACTGTCCGAAATTGAAAATATTCAACACTTACTCACTTATGCTAACTCCATAATGTCACAATATTCTCCTCTCCTTTTATAGGAGTCCAATGAGTGAGTTTATGAGCCCTTCCTAAACACAACAATTAATTAGAATATTTTATTTCTCTTTGTGGGTGTGAAATCCCTACACAAGCCCATAAATCCCATCAACTTTCCCATGAGGCCCTAGCCTCATTCCAAGGTCGATTTTACTGAAACAAAAGACTAATCTGGTGCCAATGAGGATTCCCACATGCCTGGAAATTTGTCCTCTAATGGGAATGCCTCTTGAAGCTACAAAATAAATCAACAAAAAAAACTCTGGAGGAAATGCTGTTAATAAGGGAGGTTCCCTCTCAAACCCTCCTAAATAATGAAATTGGTCTCTTATAACTGTACGGGTTTAGGAAATGACCCTAAGTTAATGGATGCTAGGGATTTAATTAGATCAGAAAATCCCCAAATACTCCTAATTCAAGAGACCAAGATGAGTGCAGATGAATAAATCAAAATTGGAAAAAGAATGTGGAGTTTAAGTGATGATATAGTTGTTGATTCCAGAGGTGCCTCTGGGGTTTGTGCACCCTATGGAATAAATATGAGGTAAGTTTAGAGTTTACTTTCAATACTCAACAGTGGATTTTAACAAAATTTAGATCCAGACAATTAAATAAAAAATTTGTAGTCATTAATGTTTACATGCCATCAAATCCAATGGAAAAATTTGTTTGTTGGAGATCCTTACAAAGCCTTAAATATATTGATTTTGCAGTGGATTGTATTCCAACTGGGGACATTAATGTTGTCAGGAATAGATCGGAAAAAAGAGGAGGGTTCTTTGGTTGGGACCGTTTCCGTGAAAATTTGGAGGAATTGTTGGTCGATTGGGATATGTTGGACATAAACACTCAAAAAGGGAGATATACTTTGTCAATTATGAGATTGATTCCAAAACATATAACTTCCATACTAGACCACTCCTTGATCCGTAGTAACTGTCTTACCACAAATTCTTCTATAAAATACTACATCCTTCCCTCTCTCATTTATGATCACAAGCCCATCTCCTTGCATATTCATAAAATACCTGAATATGGGCCACTCCCCTTTCTCTTCAATCCTCTATGGATCATCCATCCTAAGGTGATCTCCTTGGTATAATTGACTTGGAAAACTTGGGTTCCCGACACATCTGTTTTATTTGGGAGAAAAAACTCATTTTGGTAAAGCAATCTCTCAAACTTTGGGCCAAATCCTATTTTAATCCGCCCGATAAGGATACAAAAGATATTAAAGTGAAGTTAGAGAACTTCCACAAGGATATTGAACATAAGAAATCAATGTCCAACAACAAAATGAAGAGCTCAACCTGTAAATTCGATACCAAAGCGCTGTTAGACGTGAAGAAGAATTGCGGAGACTAAAATTGCATAGTTTTTTCATAATCAAGCCAAAGCCAGGTAGTCCAGGAACAATGTCTCTAGTATCAACCTTGAAGATGGTACTCAAGTTTCATATTTTGTTAGTATTAAAGTTGTTTCCAAGAGCCATTTTGCTGATCTATTTTCTCAACAAGAAGAGTCAGATCCCTCGATGTGGCCTCTATGCTTGTGCACATCCTGATCCATATTTTATGAGCAGAATGAAATGAATACATATTATTAAAATATTCTTAACATAGAATAACCGAGATACATTAAATTTGGTTTTCTATTGAATAAGAAAATAAGCTGAAACTGTAAAATGCAGTGGAAAACAAGCTTGCTAGAATGGTGGTGGCTTATCTCTGAGAAGACATGTGATGACTACGCTCATTCACAAGAAGATGATTACAATGAGCCTCTGAAGGCATTTTTACAATAAACAGGAATTTCAAAAACCATATACATCCAAAAACCTAACCCTAGGAGATGAAGCGCCAAAAGTCACGTGGGCCCCGTTTGGATAAGTTAGTACATCAACTTTCCGAGGTCGTAACTTTTGCATACGATCTTCGTTTTAGGCGCACAATATCCCATTGGAAAGGTATCATCAAGGAGATTCATTTTTGGGGCTCAATCAAAGCCTTTGGATATCATTGAGAAGATCGATCTCGAAAAACCTTAATTTAGGCCCTCAAAATGGCCCCAGAAGTTAAAAATGACGAAAAAAAGTAAATTGCGAAAATTGCTAGAAAAATGTTTTGAGCGAGTTGGAAAAGGCGGATGGCCACCGATATACACCTGGATCAATCCTCCCTCCTTAGGAAGAAATAATATCCATTGCGTTGATTTCCCCCATAAGATGCGAAAATTTATACTGAATTTGGCCTCGAGTGAGCCACTTGCCTTAGTGTAGGAGTTGCCCTGCCTTGATGACTCGATAAAGATGGATCCTTTGTTGTCGAGTGACCTTGATCTGTGTGTCCACAATCTGATCACTGGATTCCTATTGCATGCAATCAGGGTTGAGCTCTGTTGGTGTCAACTGCTCTGCTACCTCTGAGGTTTCCAATAATGGTGGGAAATATGGTCGAAGGAGAGCCACGTTGAAGACTGGGTGCAGGCCAAGGAAAGGGGGAATGTTGAGCTCAAAAGCATTGTCACCCATAGCCTTGGTGATGGTGTACAACCCATAATAGAGTGGGCGAAGCTTCCGATGGGGCCCTATAAGGCGTTCTTTTTGCAAGTGCAACCAAACTTTGTCTCCCACTTGAAACTTATGTGGCACCCGATGTTGATCATGGCGCTGCTTGTACTTGGAATTAGACCTCTATAGAATATCCTGAACCTGTTGGCAGATGTGATGGATCCGCTCAATGAATTGGGTGGCTTTGTCAGCTTCTGGGGGAGCAGGGGACGAGTCGGCCAAGGTGGTCACCAGGGGTAGGGCAACATCCATGGGGCCCAATGGTTGGAATCCCAACCGCACTTGAAAGGGGTTGTGGCTGGTTGAGCTATGCAGGGCTCGGTTGTAGCTATGCTAGACATAGGGAAGACTCTCATCCCATGTGCGGGGGTGTTTTGAATTGTACATGCGTAGGATATGTATGATCATCGGATTGATGACCTCAGTTTGGCCATCTGTATGGGGGTGGAAGGTAGTGGATTTGCTGAGTTTGGTATCCAACAATGACCAGAGGCTCGACTAGAATGTCCTGAGGAACCGAGTGTCACGATCTAAGATAATGGTTTGTGGGATCCAAAAATGTACCCATACTCGTTTAAAGAAGAGCTTGGCAGTGGATTCTGCTGTGATGTTCTTCTTGCAGGTGGCTAGAATCACCATCTTGGAAAACCGATCAACAACCACAAAAACA
Organism: Picea mariana; assembly: GCA_032191745.1. Lineage (NCBI taxonomy): Eukaryota > Viridiplantae > Streptophyta > Pinopsida > Pinales > Pinaceae > Picea > Picea mariana. Next base: position 61,876 of record JASDQU010681620.1, on the reverse strand, counting down.
CAGTCATTTCTCCTCTTGGTGGATGGGAGGCCCGACATGTAGTCCATTGATATGGATTCCCATAGCCTGTCAGGAGTAGGCAAAGGGGTGTACAAGCCCTGTTTCTTAGTGGTCGGTTTGGCAATAGCACAGGCGATGCAAGACCTGATATACTTGTCGACATCCTGTCAAAGTTTCGGCCAATAAAAATGTTTCTGCAGCAATGCCACTGTCTTTTCGATGCCAAAGTGTCCTACCACCCGACTGTAGTGAGCTTCCCAAATCAGCTTCGCGCCCTCACTTGATGGAACGCATAGATGGCCCAGATGACACACCAACCCATCTTGAAGATGTAAATTAACGACCACTGAGTTGGCGCCCAACGTTTGGTAGGTGGTGGAGAAGTCAGGGTCTGTCTCGTAGAGGTGGGGCCATCTACAAGTCTCGTGGCCGCAAGAGTCTAGCACCATGGTGAGTGCCATGACTGGAGGTCAGCTGAGGCAATCAACAACTTGGTTGGTACTTCCTGTTTTATAATTGATTTTGAGGTGGAACTACTATAAGTATGTGGACCACTTATGATGGCGGCCATTCTGCAATTTTCCTTGGGTCTGCATGAACTGTAGTGGCTTGTGATTAGTGTGGATGACTGTCTCCTTCCCAAAAATGTAATGTCTCCACTGGTGGCAGGCTTTCACAATGGAGTACATTTCTTTGTCGTAAGTAGGGTACTTACAAACAACATTTGATAGTGTCTCACTATGATATGCCACGGGGTGGCCGTGTTGAGTGAGAACGACGCCCACATCATAGTTTGAAGCATCTGTCTCGATCTCAAAGGGATGTTGCAGGTCCAGTAATGAAAGTACTAGGGATGGGCACAAACGCTTCTTCAAGTCATCGAAGGCTTGTTTTTGGGACATGCCCCACACAAATTTTTCCTTGCCGCCACCCCTGGTTACTTAGCTGAGGGCCCATACGATATGAGAGAATCCCAACACGAACCTGCGATAGAAATTGACAAGGCCCAAGAATCTCCGAAGTTTAGTGAGTGTGTTTGGAGCTGGCTAGTCACGAATAACCTGGATCTTAGCTATATCCACATGCACACCATGCCGATCAACAATGTATCCTAAGTAATGGAACATGTCCATGCCGAAGGATCATTTTTCCAATTTTACATATAGTTTGTGTTGCCGCAGGGTGTGCAAAACCTGTTGAATATGCTGCAAGTGTTCCAACCAAGTCTTGTTGTAGATGAGGATGTCATCCAGATACACCACTACAAAAGTATTGGTGAAAGGTCGTAGGATATCGTCCATCATCCTCATAAAATTTGTTGGAGAATTTGTCAAACCAAAGGGCATGACCAGCCATTCAAAAAGGCCTTCTTTTGACTTGAAGACAATCTTCCATACATCTGTTTGTTCTATTGGGACCTTGTGGTAGCCAAACTTCAGATCAATATTACTGAAGTATTTGGCCCCCATGAGCTGATCAAGGAGGTCGTTGATTCAGGGAATTGGGTACCAGTTTCAGATTGTGATTTTATTCGAGGCCCGATAATCAATGCAGAGTCGCCAGGTCCCGTCTTTCTTTTGCACCGGCACGATTGGGCTCCCACAAGGCAATGATATGGGATGTATGTGCCCCTTGTGGAGAAGTTCTTGGATCTTCTTCTTGATCTCCTCGTTTTATAACAGAGAGCGGTGGTAGACTGTCCCATTGGGTAACGGTGTGCCTAGGGTTAGATCGATGGGATGCTTGACCTGACAGTGCAGAGTTACCACGGTAGGAGAGGAGAAGATATCCGAGTATTCTTCCACGACCTTATCCACTTGCTTCTATTGTGTGGAGATATCGGCCGCGGAGGCCTTGGATGTGGCTGCGATCTTTCGTTCACTCTGAGAGCGAATCATGAAGAAGACAAATTTTCCGGTCTGAGAGATGACCTTTCTGCATTGCTTGACAAAGATCAAGGAAATAGTACTAGGAGGGACTGCCTCGGGTATCCTGTACACTTTCTTGTTCAAAGTAACAATAATACTACGAGGCCTAGACTCATATACATCATGAAGTTTCCATAAATAAGGTTGGCCCAAAAGAACATTACAAACCTCAAGAGGAGCAACATCACACAATAACTCATCTTTGAAGGGCTTGATGCCGTATGAAAATTGACACTGTTGGCTGATGCGGAGATCGCTTCCTTGGCGGAGCCACCCAATGGTGTATGGTTGTGGGTGTGGCATTGTCTATAGGGCCAACCGCTTGATGACCTCTGCTGAGATGAGGTTCTTTTGGCTACCGCTATCAACAATTAAGTGCAACGGGGTGCCTTTTACCCACATCTGTGAATGGAAGAGGCATTCGCCTTTTTCTGGCTCATCTAGTTCACCAGGATGGAGCTTGGTGGTAGCAACAGTGGCACTGGGTTCCACGTCAATGATCCGTCTTCCCCTTTCTATTTTTGTCTCGGAGTCAGAACCTGCATCTGATTCAGAGGCTTTCACTTCGGTGACCAACCACTGCTTTGAGCGACAATCAACGGCGTTATGCCAAGGGCTCTTATGGAAGTTGCACCACTTCCCAGTATCTTTCTTTGTCTTTTCAATGTCCTTCTTTGCTTGCAACTTGGACTGGTTGTCCTGATACTGTCCATATTTTCTCTGTCCCTTGTTTTGTGGGCTGGGGCCACCCCTTCCTGGATTTTTCTATGAGGGGTTCCGAGGCCCAAATTGCGACGTCTTTTGTTTGAGCTTTTGCTCGATTTTGATGGCATATCGGTAGGCCATGCCCAAGGATGATATGTCCAAAAATTACATTTTTGTCTAGATGTATCTATGTAGAGCACCGCGATACTTGAGCACCATATGTCGCTCTGAATCTTTGATACCCATCTTGGTGCACAAGGTATGGAAGATATTTGTGAACTCTGGCACTGCTTGGTCTCTTTCTTGTCGCAGTGTGGTCCATTTGGTATACAAGTCGTCATAACTTTTGACATGGTAGTATTGTTCCTTAATAACATCCCTGAAGGATTCCCAGGTGGCCACGACTATAAATAATGAGGGTTCCTCTGTTTCCTTTTGCTCACAGAAAGTTTCCCACCAATCCTTGACATGGGAAACGACTTTGAGGAGTGCAAAAGTAATCTTTTCTCTATTCGAAAAGTTATGTACAGAAAAATACCCTTCTAGTAGATTCAACCACTTTTCTACAACATCTACGTCTATCTGACCTTCAAATATAGGAATATCAAAGCTGATTTGTACCTTGAAGGGGGTGCTGCCTCCGCTCGAGGAAGATGTGTTGCCTGTTGGTAGACGTCGAAGGATTTGCGCGAAACTATCCATCATCTCATTCTTCTGTTGCATGAGGGATTCCTCAAGAAACATTTTGAAAGGATCTCCTATCCCATCATCTTTATTTTCTCCTTCTATGAGAGGTTGCTTGGACGTGCGAGAGCTTTTTTCCTCAAGAGAAACAAACTTGAGACCCAATTCTTTGTACCATGACCTCGCTGGGGACATGCATTAAGACAACAAGGAGCATACCGCTCTAATACCACTGATCTGGATTTTATGAGTAGAACAAAATGAATACAGATTATTAAAATATGCTTAACACAAAATAATAGAGATACAGTAAAACGATTTTCTATTCAATAAGGAAATAAGTTGAAACTGTAAAATGCAACGGAAAACAAGCTTGCTGGAATGGTGGCAGCTTATCTTTGAGAAGAGATGTGACGACTATGCTCATTCGCAAGAAGATGATTACAATGAGGCTCTGAAGGCCTTTTTACAATAAAATAGAATGTAAAAAACCATAGACATCCAGAAACCTAACCCTAGGAGATGAAGCACCAAAAGTCATGTGGGCCCCGTTTGGGTAAATTAGTACATCAACTTCTTGGGGTCGTAACTTTTGCATACGATTTCTGTTTTAGGCGCACAATATACCGTTGGAAAGGTATTGTTGAGGAGATTCATTTTGGGGTATCAATCAAAGCCTTCAAATCTCATTGAGAAGATCTATCCCGAAAAACCTTTATTTAGGCCCTCAAAATGGCCTCAGAAGTTAAAAACTGTTAAAAATAGTAAATTGCCAAAATTGCTAGAAAACTAATTTGAGCGAGTTGGAAAATGTGGGTGGCCAACGATATCCACCTGGATCACATCCCATCTCTCATTTGTAATGATGATAATTTGACTCATACTCAACCTATTTCTAAAGAGGAAATATTTACTATCATATGGAGTTTTGGGCCAGATAAAGCCCCAAAACCGGATGGCTTTTCCATTTCCTTTTATAGGAAATTTTGGGACTTGATTAAATATGATCTAAAATTTAGGTTGCATTATTCAAATCAATCTCTAAGATTTGGGGGAATACCAATTATCCCTTTTTAGCCTTAGTGCCTAAATAAGCCAATCCCACTTCCTTTACTAGATTTAGACCCATCTCCTTATGCAACTCATCTTACAAAATTCTCACCAAAATCATAGCTTCTCGTTTAAAAAAAATCTCCCCAAAGTCGTCTCTTCCAATCAAGGAGGTTTCATGCAAGACAAACAAATTATGGACAATATAGTGCTGGTCCAAGAAGTTATACATTCAAGCATCAATGCTAAAGGGAAATGTATGTTCATTAAATTGGATATGGATAACACTTTTGATAGTGTTCGACATGTTTTCTTATTTCAGGCCTTATAATGCTTTGGTCTCATTCCTCAATTCATAAAGTGAGTGTCTTATTGCATAAGTGGCCCTTGGATAGCCCCTTTAGTGAATGGAAGGCCAACATAATTTTTTCAAATAAGCAGAGGTCTTCGTCAAGGCTTTCCCCTTTCTCCCCTCCTTTTCATCATAATGGTTGAAGAATTAAGGAAGAAATTAGAACATGAAAGATTGGTTGGGAATCTTCCAGGTCTACGAATAGTTCGTGGAGTCAAAAATCTTAACCATTCCCAGTTTGCATATGACACCCTGTTGATGGGTGGAGCCTCAATGACAATTGCTTCCAAATTCATAGTGGTATTGGATTCTTTTCTTGATGCTTCAAGGGGTGTAGTGAATAATAGAAAATGTCAGATTATGGATTGGAACACTCCTCCATAGGAGTTGGGTGCGATTTCTAGAATCTTTCAATTTCCTGTTGTTGAAAATGGGCCTCCTTTTGATATCTTGGCATTCCAATTTCTTTGAAAAATTCCACATCTCAGGTATGGATGCCAATTGTTGAAAATCTAAATCAAAATTTTATACAATGGGGAACACAATGGTTAAAATTTGTTGGTCGAATTGCTCTCATTAAATATGTTCTATCTGATTTTCAACTCTATCAATGCTCTTCTCTTCTTTCTCCTAAAAGGATAACCAATCAAATAACTATGAAGCTAAGGGAATTTCTCTAGAGAGGAGGGAAAGATAATTAAAAAAAATCATCTAGCGAATTCGAATAAAGTAATCAATCTCAAGAATAGAGGCAGATTGGGAATAAAAAACCCTGAGCTTATGAACAAGGCCATTGGGGTGAAAATGTTGTCACGGTTTGTTTTAAGGAAAACAACCGTGGTGGAAAAGGGCGTGTTGGGTAATAAATATTTCAATGGTCCATGACAAAGGTGTTTATAAAAACCTCCTAAAGGCAATAAGGGCTCTCCCATGTTCAAAATTTTGCTAGCTGATAGATCCACATTTTATGAGAATTTGTCCCAGATTCCTTGGAATGGTCAACATATATGTATTTGGGAAGACAAAATAATGACTAATGATCGCCTCTCTCTACGATAGGATATGGAACCTCTACTATTATGGTTGGAAGAATGTGGAATCAACTCACTGTTTGACATATCAATTTGTTGTGATTCTTCAATGGATTGGTCAGGTTGGAAATAACCCTCTTTTCCAGCTCCTCTGGTTCCTTTATAATTCATTGCTCTTCTCTCTACATAAATGTGCTCCCTAGAACAAAATACACCTAGACTCTCGTGGATGGAATGGTTCTATTTACACTATGAACATGGGGTATCATGCTTTTCTCGAAGTATCTATCTCTTTCTCTCGTTTTAACTTGTGGGCGTCTATTTGGAATAATGGTGATCTTCCAAAATAAGATTTTTTTGTTCGTTGCTTGCTCATAGGAAAGTGCTAACTTATGAAAATACGTGTAACCATGGTATTGTAGGGCCTTCTCACTATGCTCTATACCTTATCAAGGAGGAATCTTCTCATTTTTTTTTTGTAGACTGCAATTGTTGGAGTTACTTCACACACACCTAGGATTTCTTTTTCCTAAGGTTATTACTTTTTTATTATTCATAATTAGTCATTATCCAGTATCCTATATTTTAGGGGAGAATATTCCACTTGGAGAATATTCTCTTTCAGTTGACACTTCAGTTTCACTAGTTGAGTTGAGTTTAGATGTTGCATTGGGATCATCACCATGCAACATTGGGATCATCACCATCCTAATTTGACATTTCCTTGGTGTTAGCATCGGAAGTCACTCCTGGATTGCAGTAGGAGCAGAGCCCGACACCCATCAGTTTAATGTCACGATTTGTTTATAAAGGATGATCAAATGGAAGTAAACTCAAAACAATGTCTTCTCAACTCTAAAACTAGGCCAGGTGTGCATGGGAAAATGAGGTCTTGGATAAACTTCAAACAGTGAGTTGTAATAAGGGTGAGCAGGGGGAAGACTTGTATGAGAAGAGTGCGAAGGTCTGTCATAAACATCAGGTTTCTAACGGACTGGAGAAGAAAGCGTCCAAACGCAAGGTCCACTTACATTCAAACACAGAAGACCAGAGAATACAATAATGTAACAATGAATCCTTTATCATAACATAACTGCAACAATTCATGTGAATCATTCGATCATGAACTCTCTGGTATGAGACGAAAACATAGACGGAGTAAGAAAACCATTTTTCATAAAACAAGAAATCTCAGATACAGATGCACAACTAGGAAACTAGAATGGTTGTTGAAACTTTACAGTCGGGAGCTTTGCTCTACCATCGATAGATACAAAAATGGAAAAAATGCCTACATATACTCAAAACAACCATAGCAACAAAATCGATACGCTGCATTAAACACATTGCGTCTGCATGGCTTTTGACAATCGGCAGCCGCAATCTTTGAATGATCGTGCACCTACGGCGGACGCAATCGAACTCCTGACAGCTCCATGGGCGAATCGACGTGCCTTTAATTCATCGCCGGACTTTCTCATTATGGTGGAGGCGAAGTCCAACCACCATCAACTACTTCAATAATTGCTTCATTGGGATTGAGGATGGCCCGGCCAACTCGGTACTCCTGCGATGTGGAAGACCCTTCGCGCTGCCACCTGGATTATCTGAACGGCCTGATGAATGGCGTGGAGGCCAGTGCGAAGGATGGGGCGCATAACGGTAGTGGTGGTGCCAAAACTATGAGGGTGAGAAATGAAGTGATGTGGTGTGAGAGAACTTATAGGGGAAAGCACATGGCGGAAGGGAAAAAGCGGTGGGAGCAGGAGATGAGACATAATAGGCATGCCTTGATGGGAGGCTGACATGGAAAGGAGCGGAACACATGGCAGGCGGTGAGTGGATGATGAGATGAGAAAATGACTACACGGACCGGAAGAGGGGATATGGACAGATGTCGGAGGATGAGGAAGGGGCTAAAGGGAGCGAACCTCATTGCACGGTCAGGAGGAGAACAATTGGTAGGGGGGAGGATGGTCCACCAGCTGACACAACAGGGAAAGGGCCCACGCTGATTAACAATAGAGCGGATGAGAANGGTGCGCCCTCGATTCCGGACCCCCCCCCCTCTGCTTAAAGGTAGAAAGGCAGGGGGGGTCCGGAATCCTATGTGCGCTGTTGATCCGGGCACGTGAATCTCTGCCATCCAAACTTGATTTCCATTTAATCCCAGGCGCATTTGCATTGCAAACTTAGGGTAAGTGGGTTTTTAACCCATTCCTTTGCATTTTATCCCTGCTACAAGAAATATCGCTAACATTTGGCTCCATGGGGGATAGAGTCGTCCCTGTGATGCTCTAATAACACTTTTTCAGATTCGGTGCCTTGTTGTTGGGCTATGGAGTCGTTTATTAAGCCGAAAACAAAACAATATTTACAAAAACAAAAGATCCGACTGCGGCTCACAAAAAACACTTTTTCAAGAAATGCCCATTTACTGGGCCACTAAAAACTTCTTCGCCTTCCATATCCTGTAACCTATAAGTGTTGTTCGAAAATGCTTCAAGGATCTTGAAAGGCCCAAACTAGAGGGCATCAAACTTATTGTGCTTTCCCCTGTTCTGCCTGGGTGCATGCACCAGATCACCCTGCTCGAATTCTTTCTTTCTGCTCTTCCTATCGAAAACCTGCTTGATCTTCTGCTGATGATTGCAGGCCCTGTTCATGGCCTGCTCTCTGATCTGCTGCACTTACACCATCTGATGAATCCTTCTGACCATATGGTCAGGCTCTCCTTCAAGGTCCTGGAGGAAATTCGCCACAGATAAGGCGAGTTGAGTAGGGAAAACAACCTCTGTCCCATAAACAAGTTGGAAAGGTGAAATGCCCAGGGACTTCTTTGTTGTCACCCGATCAGCCCATAGAGAAAATTTGAGCTTTGAATCCCAGGCCCTTTTATTGTCTTCCAGTAATTTCTTAATGAGCTTGATTAGGATTTTATTGGAAGACTCTTCCAGTCCATTTCCCTGAGGATAATAGGGAGTAGAGTGAATTAGCGAAATCTCAAACTGTTCACAGAACTTGGTCAGAAGCTCAGACCTAAAGGGGGCAACATTATCAGTGATAATTCTGCTAGGGCAACCAAATCTGGCTATGATGTCTTCCAGGAAGCTAATAATTACTTTGTGAGAAGTGATCCTGGTGGGGACATCTTCTATCCACTTGGTGAAATAGTCTGTTGCAGTGAGGATCCATCTGTGATGGCCGCTTGAGGGAGGATGAATTTCTCCGATGAAGTCCAATCCCCACTGTTGAAAGGGTGTTGAAACTAGTATGGGCTTTAATGGCAAAGATTTGAGCTATTGCTTTCCTAAGAACTTCTGGCATTTGATGCAAGCTCTGACTTCTCTGCAGACATCAGGGAATAAAGTGGTCCAGTAATATCTATCCCGGAGGATCTTATGAGCCATGGTCTTCCAGAAATGATGGCCTCCACAGAGATCGCTATGGAAATCAAACATAACCTTCTGGGCCTCCTGCGGGTCCAAACACCTTAAAAATACCCCTAGAGGGTCCTTCCAATACAAGGCTTGGTCAATGAGGCAGTATCTGACTGCTTTGAGCTTTAAATCTCTTGCCTTGCTTTTTCCCATTCCATCAGGAGGCTTCAATTCTTGTAGAAAGTACAAGATATCCTTGTACCAGGAGCATGTTGCTAGGGATAAAGCACCCTGAAAATTCTTGTTGGATGACTCAGCTTGCTCATTGATGAAGCTAATCCCTAAGGCTTTGTAATTGGCTTCAGCCAACAACTTAGCTAAACCCTGCCCCTTTATCAATTTGGTGGGCTTAACCTCCAGATCAAACTCCAGGATCTTGGCAATCCATTTAACTCTCCTCCTGTCTATGTTAGGCTGTATGAGGATGTCCTTCACAGAGGCATAAGGAACATACGCGGTGATCTTTGAGTGCAAGACATAGACTCTGAAAGCTTTGAGAGCTTTCACCAATGCATAGGCCTGCTTTTCCATGATCTCGTACCAGAGTTCTGCATCTCGCAATTCCTTGCTGTAGAAGGCAATAGGTTGCTCTCGCCCTTGATCATTTCTTTGCAACAAGACCGCTGCTACTGTATCACAAGAAGCAAAAGAAAAAATCAGGAAATCTTTGGAATAGTCAGGACTGATCAGCACCGGTGCCTCAGTCAATGCCCTTTTTATCTGGACAAAAGATTCCCTGGGTTCAGCGGTCCATTTCACTTCATTTCCCTTTCTGAGCATGACTATGATGTGTCTCATCAGTTCAGCAAAATTTGAGACGAACCTCCTCAGAAAATTAATCTTCCTCAAAAAGGCCTGGACTTCCTTCTTGGATCTGGGAGGTGATAGGGTCTGAATTGCTTCTACCCTGCTGGGGTCAATTCTCACTCCTTCTGCTGATACTATATGGCCTAAAAGCTTCCCCTCCTTCATAGCAAACAAAGATTTTTTGGGATTTAAAGATAAGCCATACCTCCGACACTTTAGGAAAACTTTTTTCAAGTGGCAGCGGTGCTCCTCGTCTGACGTGGAGAAGACTGTGATGTCATCCAAATAGATCACTACAAACTGATCTTTCTCCCCGATGAAGGCTATATCCATAGCTCGCTGAAAGGTTGCCCCTGCATTCATCAACCCAAAAGGCATTTTGGCATACATGAATGTGCCCCAAGGAGTGGTGAAGGCTATTTTTTCTCTATCTTCAGGCATGATTGATATTTGATTATACCCCGAGAAGCCATCAATCATGGATATTCTAGATGCACCGGTCACCCTCTGCAGTATGTGTTCTATGTTGGGCAGGGGATAATTATCTTTCTTTGAACTCCTGTTCAGGTTCCTAAAGTCAACACAGAGTCTGATTTCTCCACTTTTCTTCCTTACTGGAACCAAATTAGCTACCCACTCGAAATACCTCAAGGGGACAATGATTTGGGCATCTAACAATTTTTTCACTTCTTTCTCCATGACAGGTAGCAACATGGGGTTAATCTGTCTCAGCTTCTGCCTAAATGGTTTAGCTTCTTCTTTCAGTGGGATCTTGTGCTCAATGACAGGCGTGTCATAAGTTTTGAGGTCTTCATAGGTCCATGCAAACACATCGGCGAACTCTCTCAGCAACTCAGTATATCCGACCTTCTGTTCTCTGGTCAAACTGTTTGATAGTTTGACAAACCTGGGCTCCTCCTGTGTGCCAATGTTGCATTCGGTTGTATCAGCATCTTCATTCGAGACCTTTCCATTTACTGCCACATCATTCCCATCGAACAATCTTTCTAAAGGGACAAGTCCTCTCGGAATGTGATTGTTGGGCAGTTGAATGATCTGATGATTAGCGGTTTTATTTAAAAACTCCTCAGGACGAGGGTCACCTTCCAGGTCGGGATCCTAGTCAATATGCAACACAGAAAATTCATCAACTGATTGGAGAAACCTTTCGAGTTCCGAATCATCCTCGAACACCTTCCAATGCTTTATGTTGTCTGGGATGGATGGCCTGTGTCTTACCTCGACTTCACCATTAATCTTTGGTGGCAGGGGGATCCTGAACAAACTGGCTAAGACTGCTAGGGAGTCGGCTGCGGTATTCTCTTCCCTTGGGATGAAAACAATGTTGAAAGCAGAGAAGAAATTATCAATCAAGTCCCATACCTCATTCCTGTAGCTTCGAAGCCAAGGATGCTTGGCCTAATAAACATTTTTTACCTGTTGGATGATCAATTCTGCGTCTCCAAACACAACCATCTCCTTTATCCCCATTTCTTTTGCAGCCCTCATACCCAGACCAAGGGCTTCATATTCTGCCACATTGTTGGTGATTTCGAATTCCAGCTTGTATGACAGAGATATGGTCTCTTGACAGGGCGATATGAAAACCACTCCAGCACCTGCACCTATACTGGAGGAAGCTCCATCAAAGAACATCTTCCAAACAGGGGTGGATGGAGAAGGTATCTCCTTATCAAGAATGAGCTACTTTCTGATCTGTAAAGGGGCCTCAGGAGTTTCAATGACCTGTAACAAACTAGACCCTAAATCAGTGTCAAGTGCAAAGATG